>KZ538777.1:0-34176 GCA_000934665.2 Catajapyx aquilonaris | reverse complement strand
CCACAGCCCACCTACCAAACCATAGAGTACCAGGAACCCAGTTTCCTGGTCATACAGAAACCCAGCGTATAATAATCTGTAAAGTGCAGAGGCAGCGAGCAAACCAAGTGAGGAATGAATTGCAACTGCGTGAACCTCGTCGCTGTCGGAATCGGAGCTTGCTCCAGGTTATCAATCACGAACATTGATCGCTTTTTGGGCCAGCTAGGCCACACTCTATGTCTGGAGTCTGTCAACGCCATCCGCGACTGGCACCAAAGGTATCTATGCAGATCTAGAGGCCACCAATTTCCCCATCCAAACTCCCGGAAAAAAATGAAGTAGCCATGGGTCTGAATAGAGACGTGACCAAACGAGGTATGATCCTCTAGTATGATGTCTTCCTTCTTCCTTTTCCTCACATCACGTAATGGCGGGTGTCGTCGGTCTGTCGGGCGCCTTTTGACAACGCGCCACCAACTGCTCCCATGCTCCCCCGGGGGATTTGGATGCGGTCTTTTGCTGGCGTGCAATTTGCCAGGAGCTGCATGAAATTCCCATGCAATTAATGCGCAATGCGAAATAATTCAGATGAGGGGCGTGTTGTGGAGGAAGTTGAAGTCAGGGTGGGTTGGGGGATGGTGGTAGCAGCAGGGGAGGGTGTAGAGGGGGCATCGGGTTTCGAAGGTATTGATCTGCTGCGGATTCTGCGAGGGTGGTGGGTGGCTAGGGGGNGAATTAACTAACAAGGCTAATGCATAAGTCAAAATGAAAACATGGTGTAGGTACAAATTGGTTGGGTGCAGTTGTTGACCTTTCTCCGCAGGCATTTTGTGTCGTACTCGGAAAACTATTGCTAGTTGGGGGGGGGGGGGAATCGACTCGTGCAATTGCATACGACGATTCCACCTGTACTCTTGAAGATTAGTTGGGCTTTTTGGGCACGCTCACTTGCAATCTTGCCTATATGGGCTCTATCGGATTAAGATCGGGCGAACTCCCAGGTCAATCATCCCAAACTCTTGGGAAGCTCTTCCGCTCGTGAGACATATTATGTAGCCGTATTTTGAAGGGGGTGCTGGAGCTTCTCTTTGAATGGAAATTGCTGGAATTGTCAAAGGAAACTTTGTAGCACATATACGGTATGCAGCTACCACAATTCGTAGACTATTCGAATAAAAGCTACTTTGGGAAACATTGGGAGAAAACTGGCAAAGGGATGTGGAAAGTAACATATTAATAATAACCAAGCATAGCGTTGGTCATTCAACAACTCTCACCAGAGTTTTGAAAAGAAATTTTCTATCCATCCTGTACCTGGCCGCGCCCTGAAATTACAGGACCCAAAACTGATTTTCTTGCCCTGAGCTACTTTTCATACTTTTCTGGCGTAATCAAGTGTTCGCAATTTTTAATTAATATTCATTAACATCTAATGATATAGGTAACACTGTTGCATGGTAAACAGGTGAACGAATTAACAAGGCTGCGGAAGAGAAAATAATTAAATCAGTTATAATATTAAACGGTAACCAAATAAATCATTTAAAGCTTTGCAAAAATATCGATTTTACAGAAATGTTTACAAATGACGTAGAATGGGGTGTGTTATATACCTTCCAAAATACAGTTTTCATGACCAAATTGCGAACAATTCCTTCTCTGTACTGTACAAATAGGAATTAGGAAAACAATGCATATTACAGTGTGAAGTTGATGCGTCATCGAGGAGATTTTTTTTTAAAGCAACTAAATAGGGACTATTTGAAATGAAATACGTAACAGTATAATACGCTGCTATGAGCGGCTCTGTTACGAGTTATAAAAAAAGAGAATGTGATGAATGCAGCTCTTATTGTGATCCGATTACTCTTCCGATCCCAGGCTTTATTTAATCGTGGAAGAATAACTACGCAGCTGTGGAAGATATTTCCGCAGAATATTGTATTTTGCCCGAATAAAAGGATACAGTTGCGAAAGCGATGAAGGGCAAACTGCGCATTTAGAGAAACCGATATACTTAGTTACGATAATGAATTCCGGCATCTGAAACAATCAGGTGATGCTTTCAATCTCTCCAGAGGCCCAACTATTTTTACTTGAAATATAGACAACAGACGTCAGAATTTGGGGCTTAATGATGAACTTGACCTTTCGATGACCATGATCGAATTGCGTGATTGGCGTTGTTGTGGCGACATCAGAGAAGGTGACTTTTTTTTCCTCCATACATATGCTAGGGCGCAAAATAATCGTGTGGCAACGCAATGCGGTATATTCGTGGCCAGCCTTGCAAATAGGTATAGCGGCAAAACCTGCCAACTTGGAACCCATTATTTTCGAGGAATACTGATGCCTGAATTATAGCATCTACGTGCAGGGTAGTTTATTTTCTTAGTTCCTACATTATATGGGAACGCCAGCTAATTAACAAGTTTGAACTGGAAGTTAGAGGTCTTAATTAGAGTTGACTTCCCTCGGAAAGTGATGCCATGTGGCCAAGGAGGTTCACCTATTGGTTCTCCTTCACTCAACCGACAGTTACTTTTTTCTCAATTTGGAAGAATACCTGACGTGACTTTGACGCTCACCTTGACGCACCTGCAAAATATTGAGGCGACTAATTAGTCTGACATCCCTTTCTTTTGCTATGCCCTCTTCCGATCTGGGTCAAGGTAACCCCGCTTGTTTCATGAGTCAACTTTCACTCAACACTTCCCAAGGAGTTGTCAATCTGCAGCTCACCGCACGCAGTCTGCAACTTCAAGTCTTGCGGCTTTGTTGTGAACTTACCACCCACACGTTTTGATGGCAATAAAATAATGTTGTAGTATACGCTTATGTCCAATGATGGAGACAGTAATTTACTGGGGCATTTACAGGGTGAGGCATAAAAATCCCTCGAGGGTGACATTGCATATAGGATATTCTCAGAGTTATCCTGTATGTAGGACAGAGTGGGAGGAAATGGAGGTGTCACCATTACGAGTGGGAAAAATAACGGGCATGTAAATGTTTCGTGGGGTTGAAGTAACTGATGCTGCAAATATTCTCTATGCAGAAGATATTCCCTGCGCAAAAAAAAATCCCACATATTTCATACATGTTGAATATGTCTAGCCCCTCATATTGTCTGCAAAGTACAAAGTAAAGCGTTGAAGGGATGGTCAGAAAAAAGCCCGTACATGAAAGTTTTCAAAAGTGCTTGCGGGATACATCAAAACCTTCTGTGAAGAACTTATAAGTCGCGGTTATGAACCGCTAATTCAACGTCCAGTATACGCAGGATAATTATGTAGTAGGCAGTGTACTGTAAGGACAGCGAGCATGTAATTTTGTGGCTACGCAGTACAGTTCAGTAGATGAGGTGCATTATAATGCACGAAAGGCGAATAAATTAGCCGTGGTTTTATATGTCGCTGCCTGTCACTTCGTCTATTTCCCGTAGAAACATTACAGTCGACTGAGGCTCGTAATTTATTATGGATTATTGTCCTGCACACATGCACTTCATTGACTAGGAGAGTGGAATAATCATATAGTGCCAATAATATTTACGCCTCACCTGACCCAGCACTGGCCAGGAAAATCAATGATGCAGACTTATGCGGGACTGCTTCAAGGTACCAGTATCTCAAAATAAACGCTAGTTATATATTATCGATGCAGTCCGCAATTTGTTCCTATAGCACCACCTAGCATGGTGCGGTATAGCATTGTTGGTACTCCCTGTGGTGTGTTTGTTCCTATCCGGGATGTGATGAAATGCTGCTAAATACTGTATGCGATTGCAGAGCTGACATGTGTGGTCTTTCCCATTCCATCGATACAGACACTGCATTTTGAGAGAACTACAACAGTCAATCAATCTAGCATTCATATATAGGTCGTCATTTTTTGCAATAAATCCGCTCCTGTGAATAATTCACTGACAGATTGCAATCTTCCAAGGTGAAACAGCCATCGGCAATACGTGCACCGAACCGTGGAAGTTTTATGTACATAGTATACATCCTACAGTATAATGTGCATAAGAAAAGCTCAGTTATATGACTCATCGTCAAAGAAAACGCTAATATGTATCCAGGAAGCAATAATCCGAACATAATGTAAACTGCGACTGTAAGGAAAAAGTTGTAGCCTGTCATATTGGCGATTCACTCGCCTCGCTTCCAGTTATTGACACATGACTACATCTGAAAAAGATGACTAAATCGCAAATTACTCTCGCTTCTTCCGAGCGAGTTGCCAATTCCGAGCCGTCCTTGTGACAAGCATACACTCAGCTTGTACGAATGTAAACAAATTAATTACCTGCCAAAAAAATGGTATAAAAAATCCGGCTATATACCTGCAGTCTTGCACGCAATCAATGGTAGCCATTTGACTTTTGATAGTAGTAACCCCCTGAGAGACGAAGCACCTGTGCGGCACGTCCTGCGACAAGAGAATCTCCGCATTACTAACCCTTCATCAGGCGGTCCAAGGATAGCCATGCTTCTGAAATAAGTATTCAATTAGCCAGGCAGCCAATTTCCTGGCCCTCTTGAAAGAGGGGAAATTGCGATGTGTTGCCACATCTCTCAATAGGTGTTGGCCCGGTAAAATGTGGCGCAGTCTATCGATCCGAGGGACCCTGTGAATTCCAGGTAGGGCTTACTCCCACCCACCCACCCACCCGCCCCCGTCATATACCTGGAAATCTCCGCAACTACATCAGGCCACCTTCAAATCCAGCTCGTGATGTCCAAAATAGGCCTTCCAGAAAATCATGATGGGGGGTTCAGCAATGCGATGCGGACTGGAAAAAATTGCTGATTACAGAAGCGGCACAAATGAATTGGGAGCTGTGCCAGGTATGCGTGATTATGCGGTACTTTTGAGCCGCAGTGTGCTGCTTCTGCGGTTATTGTAAGCGGCTTGCTTTGATCAGGAGACCAAAGGTACACTGCGGTGTGTTGAGTCCATCAAGTTCTAGACACTGCACTGGTGAGGTTTTTACTTGGATTTTTTTTTTGGTTCCAGCCCGAAGGTGGATAATTATGATAGAGCTGGGCGTAACTGAAGTTGACACCTGCATACAGGCATACAATTTGTTCTAGTTTGGATTGACGTCACTTTTGCTGCCATTGTTACTGCCACTTGTAATGACAACATTGGTGGCATAAGTCTGAGCTTTATCTTCTGCCTTCAGCACAACCTGTATAACTAAAAAGTAACTGAGAACTTTAATTCACACCCATGAGAGCAACTTTGGGGTTGTTTATAATATTGTACCATGCTACTTAGGTAGGGGGATTCAATGTGACGAAAAGTGATAGGACATTGAAAGTCGAAATAAATACTCAAAGTCTGTAAATAAAGTCATAGCTAAGATACTATTGTTACTGCTTCCTAAGGTACTGTATACAAAGAATAAACTCTACCCTTACATCCTCGTCTTATCAGTATATGCATATAGCAGGTCTGCGTTATTCGTAAAGGTCAGTCCTGTATGTATGTGGAATTAGGTATGTCTACATTATGGTGTTGCACTTAATGCATGGGGAAGAGGAAAGTCTGGTCCTGTGCGATTGTGCGTGATATAAAGGTTGGTGGAAGGTTAAAATAAGCGACAATCTCCTGGTTGTCTTTTATGGATGACCTTTTATGCGACGCTATACCCATAATAAAAATTCAGTCTCGAATCTCAAGACGGGCTGCTTGCTGTCAGGTCACTTGCAATTAATAAACTGATGAAGGCTCTATTGACTTAAAACGAGACTGCATTGACGTAACCTAGCTAATGTATCCAGTGAAGCCATAGGACTGCGAAATAGGTAAGGGCCTTTCTTTACCTGATTTATAGGCAGATATATAGTTCGAGGGCACCTTCAAAAAGAAGCTCTATATATGTATTCGTTTCTCGTTGCCATAGCTTGCCTTAGCTGCCAATCACATGATTGAGTTTTCCTATAGAGGTAGATTCTTTGTTTCAAGTTTCATTATTAGAAGCATGTTCCCAGATGAAGCCCCACTGAGGTTGGGAGAAACTATAAACGAGATCTGCCCGACGCGAGGGAGAAGCAATATTTTACTTGGATTTTATTTTACAGAATAATATAGTCATATAATCAAAGGACATTCGAGAATGCACTTCTGGAACTTCCCACTTTTCAAGTTTCCATGGAGATGCTCCCACACAATAATAGCAGTAAACAGTGTGAGGGCATCTCCATGGAAACTTGAAAAGTGGGAGGTTCGTTCCAGAAGTGCATTCTCTGATGTCAGTTGACTCTATATAATTACCTCACGTATCATAACTCTAAAGGGGAATGTGAGAGAAAAAAAATCGACTCTAGTTTTCTATCCATCTTCGTACTAACAAGTAAGCCGGGAAGGAATGAATTGTGGTGATATAACACTAAAACTTGTCTTTTCCACATTACTTAGCGAACTCTTATGATGATAAAAAATTTTGTGTGACCAAAATGCTTCTCGGCTAGGTGACTGATGACGGAATAAGGATTCCGAGAGTTTTCTTATATTATTCATGAGCCAGACTGTCGCAGCATTTCTTTCTGGAGACTGGAGATGAGGATAGGGGTAGTCTCATGAGTTACTGTAGGCCTGATAAAACGGAGGGGGGGGGGGCTTATTAAAAAAAAATAATTGCACATTGAAGATTGTATATTATTAGTATGCTGAATGACACACAAGGAGCATTACGACGCGCTTTTTATATAGTTATAAAGCAAGCGATGGTTTATTGTACAGTAATATCCAGCAGAATGAACCAATTCTAAAAGTGGGCAGACGTTTTAGAGCCATTGTTGAGAGTCGTTTCCCGAACGCGACATTACATATTTATGACACACGAGGAGTTACCTGTTGATACAGTAAGGGGTATCCCCAGTGTCCCCTTATTTTTCATTTGCCCTGATAGCCCTATTTATGGAGTTAGGTGTCCCAAAAGACCCCTTGGCCTCGAGATTTGGACTCCGCAATGCTACTCTTGGAAGACAAGAGCAGCAGTCTTGCCTGCCGCATACCTACCAAAGTGGGAAAATATTTTCACGCCAACTAACCCAGCCAGTATATCTGCGATTTTGGCGCATTCCGTTTTTTAAATGGCCCCGAGCCTAATTAAGCCGCAGTGGGAATTACAACAGCAGTTCTGCGTCTTCTTCCAAGACACGACATTTCCAGGACTTTGATGCTAGTAGGCCCATCACGCAGGATGCACCACTTTGGGGTTGGCTCTCAGACTCAGCTGCCTTCCTCAGGGACCTATTCATGGCTTCAGACATGATTGCGACGTCACTGCGGATTCACTCAGCTTATTGGTGGCGACCTGCTGCGCTTTGTTTATTGCTCTGAAAAATTCATGGATGCTTTTGCTGCGGGCTCGATATATATTGGAGGCCTGTTTGCTGTGTCTATCAGGATTACCTAGGATGCCGGTTTTGCCCTAAGGTGCTCTTGTACCGTGCATTTACCCATATATTATTTGGTTTCTGGAAGTTCGGAAATAGTTGCGGCTCATTCTAGCCAGAAATTCTGAGAATATTGGCAAATCGTTTCGGAGTTCTGGACTTTGTATCCTACCAAGCTGAGTTCAAGTTGCGCGCTTCACCTGAAGCCATGTGTGTTGCGTAAAGTCAAGGATGTATAAGATTTTTTTTTTCAATGCAGCAGACTTCCCGCTAAGTAAGTTATTCCTCTCGCATCCTCATGTCGGCGTCGCAACTGTGTTGCACGTAACTTACACTGTGGGAAATAAAGTAGGGAAGACTGCGACTTTTAAAAATTCATTTCTCCCTATTCCTTACCTTGAGGGAGAGTGCCAACACCACTCCCGGTCTATACCATATAACCAGGAATATTACAGGGCAGAGTTCGCGTATTTTCCACCTTGACATGTTCACACAAGGCGACGCAAAAAAAAAAAAGTTGCGTGAAAGTGAGCGGCACGCCCAAGCCTGAAACTTTTCACTTAAGGTCCGTAACTCTCCTTTTTATGATAAATTATTTTGGACCTGCCGGTGACATTACACTTTGTTTTGGAGACTAAATTCGGTAAAGTAGGATGAGTGCGAGCCGGAGGTGACTCTCTAGGGAGGTCTGCTTGATTTCCTTCGTCCTGTTATAGGTTTCAAGGTCCTGCGCCTATTGGCCGGATGCGGGTCTATAAATGTGGGCATCGATCTGACACAACGAGGAAATGCACACTTTTCCATTGAAACGGGTCTCTAGGTCATGCTTATGCACCCACCCGACATCTGCTCCACCTCCTGTACAAGCTGTAGATTGCAAATTACACAGTATTACAGTACGCGAACGTTCCATTCACTACGTACACTTAAGATTGCGTAATTCACGACCAGAGATGAATCAGAAGGATAACGCGACTCATTCCACTTTTTTTTTCTGGCAGCCATTCTGATTATTCCTCTATTTACTTTTAACTATGACGCCACTTTACACGCCTCAGGTTCGTGCGTTTCTTCAAGAAATGTTCTGCCTGCACCTTTGGTATACGTCACATCATTTTTTTTCCTTCGGTTTTTACATGCCTGCGGAATACATCAAGTAGTACAGCACTCTTCCTAGCACGTAACATATGCGTCATTAGAATGAGACATGCCAAGGTCAGCTTTTCTCATGAATCAGGCCGCCTTGCAGAAGAAAAATGCAAATAGCTAAACATGTCACCATACAAGTAAGTATATATGTTGTGCCAGTGTTTGGGCATGCATACCGGTGCCTCCTGACCCACTTGGGTGTCCATACGTGGGCATGTAGGCAGGCAGGCAAAAGGGGGACCCCATTGATACGAAATGATTGGAGGTCCTCCGGTTGGAGAGTGGCATTGGAACCTGTTCGTGCGGAAAAGTCTGGCTGCAAGTGGCGGTGTAGCGCATCCAGTCCTGTGTGAGTGGGCCTATTGACAAAATGCCAGCGGCAGCCTAACAACCTCCCCGGTTTTCCTCTCCATCAGCACACCCACCCACCACACGTATTTCCAAGCATGGGTGTAAAGAGGCGCTTGTGAATGAATCTGCAGTGCGGCTTTCCAATGCACAAAATAAGCTGGTAGTAGTCTTGGTGCAGAATGAGTCAGATGTTTTTGGCGCAAAAAAAAAATTCAAATAAAAATGAAATGAGTCATATTTCTAGAGTAAGGAGGTGTGTATTTGCTAGTGGGTTAAAAGAGAAGCCGGCGGACAAATCATGTAAATTGCCGGCCTCAGACTTTTAGTGCTGGCTGCCGTGATTACATAAACTGGCGGAATATTGTTGTCTTGCTTTTACTCTCGTTTGTTGACTTTTTGATGGATGCATGAATTGGTTCCTGCACTCTAATGGCATATCCTTCCCGGTTCCAGCCAGCGGAATTGTGGTGGAAGTTACGACACAGAACTGGGTATCCTTTTCTTCCGCTGCCATTTCCGCAATTTTTTTTAAGGTCACAGTCACGGCCCAAACTGCTGCACTCGAGTCACGCCATCTTGGCTTTGTAGAACTCTTTGTTCTTTTCAAGGTACAAGGGAAGAATTCATTCACTGAGTGCAAGATGCCATTATAAATTCCTGTCCCATGTAAAAAAGGGGGGCTTTTTTCCGCCAGTTTTTTGCACACTATATTAAATACAATCTTACATCGGCGGCGAACCAGCAGCTAATTCACATGGTGTCATTCAATTCTCAAAATTCGCGGTTTAATCTCAAAGATAGGGCGAAATGAAGCCCTGCTATAAATGAGAGCATAATGAGCTTATACCCTCGCTCGTCTAGTTTCCTGTCATACTCCATTACTTCCTCTCTAAATGACATGTTCATAATTGCATTTCCCAAGTTGGTTACGGTGAGATAGTAACTTGCAGATGCTGTATCATTCAGGGAGAACAGAATCTAATATGGCTGTAGTAATAATTGAATAGTTCAGAAATGGGGCGTCTGTCTAGTTTGCAGCACTCGGCGTAAACGTGTATATTAGCATCATGCAGCAGAAGCCGGTAAGAGAGGGGTGTAACATATTTATGAATAGCTTTTCAGAAAGAGAAACGGGCCTACTGTAGACTATTGAATATTTCATGCAATAGTGAACGCGGAACTGTCCAGTGGGGATAAGTATTGATTTATTGATGAGATGGGCTCAACGGGGACAGGGTAGATACCGGCACCAAATAGTTCTGATGCTTCTGAAATTGTGAAAACAACACCCTATTTTTTCACCCCTTTGCGAATTCTTGCTCTCTAATGATACTATGCTTGAGTTACAGTGTCAATATTTTTAAGAACGAAGATGACGACGTTTATTGCTACAAAAATTTACCTATAAATTTCAAATAATGTGTTTCCTTATGAGAACCCGGCATGACGTTTCCTTTGAAGTATTTTACGAGCCATGTTCCCGGGAAAGGTTCCAATTAGTTATGCCACTCTTAAAAAAAATAACGTCGAATTTTTCCTTAAAGCAACCAAACCTTATCTTCCCCTGCATAAATTCGCCCCCCCCCCCCCCNCCCCCCAAAGCTTTTCCTGAACCGGAAGCAAGGCCAAATGCATCGAAATAATAAGGCATGGACTAGCGCAAATAGTGCAGTAATTGCTAGCTCCTCCCTACTCCCTGATGGTGCTCTTGAAGGGGAACTGAAGTTGCGTGACTCCTGCTGACCGCCCGAACACTTTCATCTCCAACGAGGACAGGCTGCCATGATGAATGAGCTTCCGCCACTCCTCTACGGGATCGCGGCTAACCCTATTTAGGGGAACCGACGGCTTGCTTCGGGGTGTGCTGGATGCCGAGGGAAGGGAGGGGAGGTAGGGAGAGGAGGAGAATTTATTTTCACCACACCCACCTCTCCTTTATTTCCTCCCTTATTTGATTTTTAGTGGAGCAGGCAGACTAGGCTTGGCGCTGCGAGCGCTCCCAACCGATTTGGCTGCCCTTTACGGAGTTGACGACGCGTTGCTGCGCGTTGCTCTGAAGTTTGGGGCGTGTGCGACGCCGATTATTCAGGATCGTTCCCGCTAATGGTGGTTAAAGGCGATGCTCCCGACTTGGGTAAAAGCACGTTTCGGGTCCTGGCTTGGAGACGGAACATTTTGCGAAGATGCCAAGCATAGGGGGGTCCTTATCTCGTATCGAAAGAATGATGCGACAGTTATATTCAATGTCGAAATAAGGATGGTAATGTTCACAAAATAGAGATCTTCCAGTCTTCAACCTGAATGTGCCATTTTTCCCAAATGTTACAAATCAGATCATGATTGGGCTACCTAGCGATATTCAGCTGAGAAAAAGGGCGCCTTGTGCGTTGGTTCAGATATTTCGGGGGTGGCAAACGATATCGATATGAACTCGACGCAATAAGCTCGAGCAGGAAGCTGGCCTGTGAAAGAGAGCATGCAACTTGATTCAATCAAAGGGGAACAAGATGTGACTAGTAAGTGTCTCCAATGTAAGTATGCATGCATGCATTTGGCAAGGAGACGAAGGTCCATCCAACCAATAACCATCCGGCAATCTGGCCAAGGATCCAACGACCTTTTCGGCTCGCATCTTGGCAGTATAGTCGTGCAACCCGGCCAGAATTGATTGGCAAAGGCATCGACGCCAACATATTTCGTCGCACCTGAAATCTTGTCGATAGGCTCCAGTGTGTGCGAAACATTCGAGGGAAAAATGCAGAACCATCAGATTTAGAAATATGGAGATTTTCTTTCTCAAAAATATCTCCCATGAGAAAACTGACATTTTGCTCAGTTTTGACCATTTCACATCTTCCAGTCTGGTATAGGCTGAAATGAATTCGGCAACGCCGTTTTCTGTATGACCGCAGCGATATTATTGCGAGCTAGGAAGTGTACGTCCGCACTGCAGCTTTTGGAGCTGGAAAAAGAGCTTGGGAGTTGGTTGGGGGTGGGTGGAAAAGGGTGGAGGGGTTTTGGTTCCTCGCCTTGACGTTGGTCCTGGCAATCCCTCACGTCATTACTATCGACCAAGCCAGCTCCTCAAATACTCTTTTTCTCGGCGTGTACCGAGTCCGCAGGGAAATCCTTCCTGAATCGCCGTGGATAATTAGCCATCCCCCTATACACCCTTTGCGCCTTATCCCTCCCCTAGCAATAGCTTTTCCACTAGGAGAGCTCAACGGTCCGTTGCTAAACTGTGGATGCGCTACCACACGCACACAACAGGTTGCTGCTCCAAAAACCGAAGAGGCACACGTTAATTGGCCACCTAAGTGACCCATATACAGCAGCACAATCTGCTATATTGGCCGATGACAATGCCAATATGTTCGGGCCTCGTTCATCAGGTCGTTTGGCCATGTTACAGCTACTTGAATCGCCCCAAGATGGCGCCGACGGATGGAATCTTTATGGCCTGAGAGGTTTCCAGTATCGCATCCTGTCGATTTGCATCGAGTGTATTACTATCGTGCGAGTAGTAGTTAGTCAAATGTGCATCTGCAGCACAATAGGACCATTGACACCGATATTTTGTGACTTATCGACGCAAGGCCATCAGGTCTGCTTTTATGGGCCCCATAAAGCCTCACCGATTGTGACAAGCGATGAGCGTGATATAGTGAGTTACAACCGGCATTGCGGCAATATTTCTTATCCCACTCCCCGGTCCCACCACGTCACTCCTACCAGAGTAATTAATACCTGTACCCCCCCCCCTCCTCCCCCCAAACGTAGAATTGTGTGACAGACATAAACAAGATCCTGGTTAATGAAGCCTTTTGTGGAGCCGGGACAGAAAATCCATCCCAGTGGCACTTGCTAACAATCGGGCCTAAAATGGCCGACAACAAAATTTACTTATGGGGAAAACTATTATGGTCCAACTTTGCGTGTCATTACGGGGAGTGCATCAACGCAATGTTCAGGTTGCTGGAAATACAAATAGTAAGGTAATTTCGCTCGGTAATTGTTGACTCATTAGCGTGCCTCGTTCATTATCGGATCGAGTTGCGCCATTGTGGAAAAGAAGATTTTAGAGGAATTTTGAGCACTTGTCATGTCACAAGACAATGCATGTTAAATGCAAGATACGAATTAGTGGATTACTGCATCAAAATAATGACGCCTTTTTTTTTTACATCCTCGTCATTTATGTAAGTGGGAAGGAGCCAAAGCAACTAAGGCCGCCTGGCTACTCGTCATTTAGATGGCAAAAAGTCATTTTCAGATGACTGGTTAATTGCGTTAAAAAAAAAGTCCTAATGGGTTTTGTGTTGCAACTGAGAGTTGCCACGCCCAGTGTCATTGGCATTATTTCTGGGCCAGCTAGAGGGACAAAACGCACGGAAGTGTAGGTTACTCTGGGCTGTTTATGCATGCTTTAAAACAAACAAGTCTGAAAGTTCTGCGGTAAACTTGTTTTTATACGGGCCGCGTATAAACGGCAGCAGCTTGACAGGCTAAACTTACACTTTTGCGTTCAATATGGTAAATAGAGAATGGTTTTTAATCCACCGGTTAGTCAACTTGCATAATCTAAATAAAGCTTGGATACAAATTTTGCCCAAGTTTTTCGCAGCTTATTTTACCCCACGGTATACATCTGCTTCATCGAATATGCAATTTATTTGCAACTTCTAGTCCGGAAAGGATGTCTATGTACAGTATACACTACTAAGTTTGACATTTATAAATGCATATGGGTTGAATTTTCGTCGTACTACTATAGTTACTGCTAACTTAGCAGTACCATTGGTACCACTGGTACTGCTAAGTTAGAAGTAACTATTAGTAAGACGAAAATTCCACGATATGTATTTAAATGATTTTAAAGTTTTTTCAGTATAGCTTGGTTCAGTATAGTGTGAGCTGCATTTTTTTCAACTTTGTTTTTGTAAGCAGACCTTATCATAGCGCACAAAAACACGAAACACGCCAATCTTATTTCCGTGCCCTTATTGGTCCTCTTTGTTCTGCGGGTGAATGTTGCGGGAAGCAATTGCTTATTGCGGAACCTTGTGATGTCGCGATAAGGCGTCCCATCAACATTTGGAGGGTAATGGCAACATAGAGTAGAAGAGAAGGAATACAGCAGACATGGACAAAGATTTTAACCGATATTCTCATGGGTGTGTCAGCTGGGTGCCAGCTTTCTTTGCCTATAAATGATGGAACTTGAATTCAGCACACCAGCGGTGCGTGTATATGCATAGCATGTAGTTTAACATTAAATCAATGCCGATATTGCATTAGTTAGGGTATGTGATTGCATTAGATTCAGCCGCGTTTCTATTTGAAGTACATAACAGCATTAATTTCATTAATTTAAAAACCAGCCCTTAAAACGGCAGGCCTTTGAACAATGTGAAAAATCCAGTTTTCCCCCGCGCCCTTATTTTATTGGAACTAATCCCACTCTGACCCAAATTAATAATTGATTGCAATGATGCAACCGCCATTTGTTATAAAATACTGTATGCCCCTACTCATTGTTAGAAGTATCGCATCTCGCATGAGATATAATTAATTACTCATTATAAACTGGATTATGCAGTTGCAAATGCAATGCAGTCGGCTGATTCTGAGTTGACCCCCCCCCCCCCTCCCTTCCTCCCACCTCCCCATTCCACCACAGGGATGGAGGCACTGCAGTGGATGTTTGCATATGCCTTGTTGGTGCTGTACCAAATGCAAGTGACGCATGGCTGGCGAAGATATCCTAGGAAGGATCCATGCAGTAAGCATGGGTTGCAACCCCTTCTGGTTACAAGACGTCTTTTATTCCCCCTTCCTTACCCGAAAGGCGTATTCTCCGGATTACATTGGGCCGAAACCTGCCTTCCTACGAAACTAAAACCCCATTTTATTCCTCCATCCGATAGACAAACGCAAGTCTCCGCAATAAAAGCCAACTCGGTCGGATTATCATTCCGGGGTTTCCTTCGCGATACTTCACCGCGTCCTAAACTTTTTTCGTTCTCGTATTTTTCCGTTTTCTTTTCTTTTCTGTATTTTTTTTTTTGTCAGAGGTGACGGGGGGAGGGGGGTATTTGGGTGGGGGGTGGGATTTACATAACAAAGAAGCGGATTGCACCACTGCAGGTTTTTACAGTCGAGGGGGGAACCGTGACAAACGCCAATGATTGCGTTCATATACTATACGCGGATATTTTATTGCCGATGTCAGGTGCTTTTAAAAATGAATGGAGGTAGGGCCGGATTTCAGCTTGCCAAGAAGAACCTGGATACTGTACAGCTCAAAAATAGTGCTGGAAAACTACTTTTCATCGTAATTATATGTACAGAATAGGGGCATGATTAGGCGTGATTTGTTACACTGATGCTGCAGTAAATTTGGGATGATAAAATCGTTATTTTAGGATTGTTATTTGAATATTGACGTTGTAAACATTGCCGCAGTTTTTCAGGGATTCTAGGAATCTCCTTGTATGCTATTAATAGGCACACTTTCAAGTGAACCATGCGAACACTTTTTTTTTCTTGGCTTGGCTTTGTGATGGTTACATGATTGATTGATTGGTACAGTGCCCTGAGTACAGTGACGTCAGGCTTTACGTGTTCAAGTCAAGGATGTTACTGTGCCAGCAATATTGTTGACACCCTAGTTTCCTACTGGAAAAATATACTGCATAGTAATCATCCTCGGGTGAGCCAAACTAATTTCTGTAGAAAATGCCTTCTACTCTATACTCTATAGTCATTTTCAACAGACCATATCTATTTTGTATTTTCTCCAACCTTATTGCTTCATTGTATTGCGCACATAGTAGTAACGAAGTCAATTAGATAACAAATTTTACGACCGCATTGTCACAACCTAAGCTATTTTGTGTCAGGCCAATACCAACGCACAGGCTCTGACCTCAAAATTCTGCAAGTTAAGTCCCCCCGGAGTAAATGAATACACAATGGATAGGAGATTTGTGAGTCAGCATATTTTGAGGTTCGATCCCTTGAATTTGATCGGGCGCCATGTCGCGCACAAGGACGACCCAGATGGTGATGAAAAAGCCGTCTGTGGCAGGCTAGGGTGGGAATTTTCTCTTTTTCCACGGCAGATGCAGCTGTTTTCTGACGCATCTGGCTCCAGAAATCAATGGAGCAGCCCAGAAAAGAGGGTGAAAAGAAAAGAAAAGAAGAACCAAAGTCTCCACCTGGAAGCACGTTGGGCTTTGAAGGGGGTAAGGGGGGGGGGGGGAAGACTTTTTTTTCTGCTCCTCACCTGCATACATATGCATACTAGAGCAATTCCTATGCTGCCTCGTTCCTCCTTTCCTTCTCTAGGGAATCCCTACTATACAGTATCCACTTTCGTCGCTGAAATGACTTTCCCTACAGCCCTTTCGAACTTGGGCTTCTCTGTTGGATTTTTTTTTAAGGGTGTGATGGGCTTTAGACAGCTTGGAGACACTCTTAGGTCCGGTTGGACTTGTGGGTTTTTACCTACTGAGAATTCGTCGATTTTTTTGATGAAGATGTCAATGCGGAAGGGATGAGACAAATTATGGATTAAATGTCGGCTCAAGTTATTGATGTCTCTTACTGTAGGTCTGGCACCACGCGGCTGTCGCAATGCGAAAGAAGAGCATGCTATTGCTCCCGTTAGTATCTATAGTATTACATTGTTTCTGGCAAACAAAATTGGAGTTACAGCTAATTGTTTCACTTCCTTCATGTATAAGTAGCGAGAATGGGAAATTAATACGAGACCACGCCCAATTTAGTAAGCCTAACTGTTTAATTAGTAGCATAATTGAATAGGAGGTCGTTATGCAACGCTGCAGGGAATATGGCAAAGCCTTGGTGCAAGACCTTCATAACTGTCGGCAAGGTCAGTAGACCATGAATGGGTAAATGGGGCAATAAGTAATTGAGGACCGGGTCGTGGCTCAATTGACCGAGTCCACGGGTCACTTGGTCTAAGGACTATTGCTCTATTGGAATTTATTGCTATATCATTTATTAAAGTGTTGACTGCTCCATGCAACGCGGGTGTAGGGTATAGGGAACAGTCTGACGCCTGCATTCTCCAAGTTTGTTTACGCTTTTTATAACCATCTGGCACAAACGTACCACAACAAAGGTATAGAATTCTGAGAACTCCAGATCCCGTTTCCCCGTAAAGAACGGTTTACCTGTAAATGGCTGTACCTGTTTTAAAAGTCACTCAGCCCGCATTGGTCTCTTTCTTTTCTTTATTCTTTTTGTTCCCGGGGCGTCTGCCAACTTCTCAATCAGTTGAACTGCACTGGTACAAGGAAAGTAATCTCTGTCTGTCGGGCACAATTTGTCCGAAATGTGGAAGTTCAATTTGCGAAATGGTTTCTGCAGGAGGAGAGTCACTATCAGCACCTTTCTTTGATTGTGGTAACTCTCCATTTAGCCTCCACCCGTATAGCTGGTAGCTTCCTCCCTAATGAATAGAGGTGAAGCCGAATAGCCCATGATGATGTCAGTGCGTGTAGCGTTTTTTGTTGTCCGAGTACCTGCTTTTGTGGCAAGTTTGTCGCGTATCAATTCAAAGTGTTGGTGAGGCAATTCACACTTCAATTTCCGGGAGCAAAAATGATGTGGGTTGCTAGACTCCACTGCTGGGGGACACCCTTCGGAAATGCTGTCAACGTGACTGTCAGCCACGGAACTTGGGTAGCTTGACACTGTAGCATCTGTTGCGCCTTCCGCAAAATCTTGTAGACATCTCCCAACTTGACTGTCCCTAGGCCATTTTGTGAGAATCTTCACACCTGGACCAGACTTTGCTCCCATCCTATTTAGCAATCTCCCATTATCAAGCAGCCAATTAGATATGACAACCCGATATGATCTGGTGGTCTACCAATTAATCCCGTCCGCAATCCAGGCTCCCATCTGGTGAGTAAGCGTGCGTTTAGGCTTCTATCCGCAAAGAGGCTGGAAAGGAAGGCGATCCGCACTGCGGTTGGGGGTTGGCCGGCCCCCAACACTATCCGTCCCCCCTCCTGACTACCGGTATCTTGCCCGCCACTTGTGACGTCACATCCCGCCAGCAACATTGAGCGAACTCCGTGCTTAGGGAATTAGCTGGCTCCTAATGGAGATGGAGTGCCGGGCTCTGATTTTCACCTCCACTCTCTACTGGTGGAGGTAGATAACTCGGCAGTTCCCAGGGTGTCCGTCTGGCGCAGCATGGGACTTGCGAACTGGCTCTATGCCCAAGTTCGCCACCGGCCACAATTTGCGTACATCATGCCAAGTGCAACTTCATCAAGCGACGGCCTCATTTTGCTGCAATAGTCCATGCGGAATTGACAGGGAGACGGGGGAAAGTCTTTTGTCGATGTCAAGCGAGCAAATCAAGTGCTCTTTTCAAGATTGGGAACAAGCCGAGTCTTCTAGGACAAATGCGCCAATGGAGGCTCCCTTTTTGATGCGTTTTCTCATTTTGGGAGGATACGTGTTCAGTCTAGGAGGTGCAATTAGGCTTTTATGAACGGGTTGGGGGTTGTATACCTGCAATTTGTTTTGAGCAGGTATGGCGCGGCCAACGGTAATGCTACGCTACATGCCTTTAGGGATTGCTGGGAAGCATGTCTGTTTCAAGTGAATGAAAAGATATGAGAAGAATCTCGCCGGCACTTGGTAAATAAAATGCTTGACGTAAAAATACTGGCTACATTATTATGAATCGAGACTTTGTATACTATACTTACTGCACGCAGTCAGTGATAATTAAGCGGGTACAGTGTATACGGTTCTTAAAAGTTAATGCACGCGTAAGGTGCTCTACTCTATACATATCAGATATACAGAGGGTCGATGCTAGGCAAATTAAGTAGTAGATTAGTAGATTAATTAATAGTGATCCGGAGGTAATCTATCGATAGATACTGATGCAGTTTATTGTACATTACGGTATGTGGTGGCGCAGTAGACAGTACACAGTATATAATAAGCTTATGCCCTTCGAGTATAGTGTAAGCTTGATATATGCTGACAGGAGATATTTGACATTACAATGGAGTTTTAAAACAATTGTATTGAAGAAACTGACCATTCTACCTCCATGGTATGTGAGAGATCTAATATGCGCATATAAAATAATATTATGATGTCTGTGTACAGGCTTGTCTTTTGGCACTATTAGCACTATTATAATCTCAACAGAAGGTATCCTTTCATCTCAAATCTCCCTCTCATTAACACCGTTAGTTTTCGAAATTTTTGTGCAATTAGTCTTAGATCACCCATACAATTAATGTGCCAAGGGATACCTTGTCGGAAAGTTTATAAGAAAAACTATGTAGAAACGGACATCATGCGGCCTGTATGATATCGTATAACATCCCAATTGAATAAAATTTATGTAGTTATCAAGTACCGGTATCGTCCGATTTTGTCTGTATGTAGATCAGAAGCTAATGTCGCATAGGTGTAGGATTATGTATTGCAACTCTCATGGAGTGTAGACACTGGCGAATACTTATATTATAATTATTTCATCAGCCGCAAAAAGGTTCAAGAAATTCAAGAAAACATGATGGAAATGGATCACATTTCCAAGTTTCACGTAAGCCTAAGAAATGTTTTGTATTCTCGGGAGTTGTCTGTTGATGATAAAATCAGTTACCGAACTTACCGTATCAGTTTTGCAACGTAGCAAGTTCAAGAAAAAAATAGAACTCCTTCCTTATGCTATCAGTTTGCCCCAGACATTGCTCTATTCCTCAAGACCACTTACGTTAGAGTAGTTACATACCTATTATACGAAAGTTTGTGTTGGAAGTCATTCGCATATTTTGTCGTTAAAAATAAAAATAAAACCTTGTCAATCCTGTTTGACGTGTATGGTGAATAAAAAAAAGTGCTTTGCTTCAGAACTACTGTCCAATTTTTTAACCACACACTGTTATGTAATATCACTTTGCATTCTGCCAGAATCGTATGAAATAGTTTATGCGATGTTTTGCAGAACACCGTAATTATACATTATACCCCTTGTGCCATAATTGAGTTTGCATGATTCGTGTTAGTGGGAATTTCTCGGACACTCCTGCGTCAAGGACTCCTGTGTCCAAGTGTACCCACCAAGTAGGAGCCGGTTGGGAGAACCAAAGGCACATTTCCCAACCTCATCTCTCCTCTTTTGTAGTCAGGGGACCAACGTGACTTACAGGCGTAAGCAATATTTCCCCCGACACATATAGGCTACAGTTGTGAGTTCAGTTCTTAAATACACGGTATGTAGAAATCAGCACATTGTTATGGTGCATTGTTATTGACCCCCTTATCAATAGAGGAATATTGTGATAATTTTTCTCAGCTTCATTTATACACATGCAATATTTTATATTGCATAAGATGCAAAAAAAAGATGCATGAGATATGAGTTGAACGACTTATAGTGTAACTTATGAAATATAACAATGATTATTTTAAGTGAGCTTAATTTCCCCCTAATGTTCTCTTATTTATTGGAATATTCGTGAGTAATTTTCGCACACCATACCGGTAGTATGCATTCACTCACGTCTCACCTCCGCCCACGCAGACGTACACTGCATGACTTGGAAATGCGATGGCAGATTAATAATAATTGACGATGTCACTATAGACGCCCATCTACAGTAGGCCTATTGCTATAAGCGTAGACCAAGCGAGCGTGGTTCTGTCCTCAACTTCTTGCCCCTCCCAAATCAGCTGTAGACAGTGTTGTTGTCAACGATATGTCACGAGGAGAGCTTTTAAGAACTGAAGTACATGACAGTGCTAATGAAAGTCTGCTAGTCTTAACTCTGTTTATTCAGTGTCCTTAGACAAGCTGATGATACGAGGATGATCCGAGTGGTGGAAAGCAGAAAGAGTGGGGAGGCCATCTTGAAACAAACGACAGTCGCTGTCTGCACTTGCCACTTTTACGACGTTTGAATGCAGTCTGTGTCGAAAGGACCCCCGTTTACTCTCTAACGACGTCTTCAGGCTGCTTGGCAGCCTCCGTATTCTTAAGACCTCCCAAAATTTATGAGCTTTTATTCTCATTTCTTCTGCACGCAGTTTTGGTTGCTGGCCAAAGGCTCTGCAGAGCTTCAGAATAAAGATGGCTGACTAGGGCATTTGTGCTATACATACTCTAGTATCTTTGTGCTCAGCGGTGTACAGGACGGAAAGATATTTCCTTTTAAAGAATCCCTTAGTGTTTGCCTATATTATCGACGTATTTGCATTATGTAATATTACGCAATAGTATTGCCGCATTGACACTTGGGTTGAAGATAGGCTTATCAGGCCACCAGATCCGCATCGAACTGTTTTTATGTTACTACTCTGCTATACAGCTGCACGGGATTGCGGGATAGTTCATAGTTGACTGATGGCCAATGAGTAGCCGCATATACCTGCAATGGCATTCCCAACGCTTGTGTGAGGTTCACTTAATGACGGGATCAACCCCGAGGCAGAAATAATTAATGGTCCGTTAGGTGCTCATTGCAACACATGTGAAAATGTACAAGCACATGATCGACGCATGCAACTTCATTTGATTCCTTGTTTTTAGGACAGGTATGCATGCATCCATGGCACGCCCCTGCACTCTTCATAACTGGGCGTTATTGGTATTAAACTGACCAAAATGTTCTGAAACAATACGTAAATTTTGTGTTAGTTTCTGAAACTCCCGGACGGGGTCAGCACCATAGTAACTCTCCATCTCCGCCTTTCGAGGTCTTTCCAGGCCAATTGCCCATCAAATGCAGACCCATTGCAAGTTTCGTTGATATGGCAAGAAATCGGTCACACACGACGGGATACAGGCCACTGCATAACTATGGCGCAGTCACACTTCAAGGCGAAAAATACCAACCTGCACATGCAATCATGCCTTGACTATAATTGGCCATCAATTTCTACAGTCACTTATAGACATGCAGCGTTCAGTATAGCGTGCTTATACGAACACATTAGAGCGCATGTGTCTACCGCTTAGCCAGACTTTGGCGGCTTGCTGCATTTTGACCCGTGATGGTGAAAAGGAATGTAAGTGCGGATATGACGAGTAGACGGGTGGGGAAGAATCTTTGTCCTTCATTCGCACGTCTCTGGCATATGTGAGCGTGTGCTGAGAGCTAATTAGTCGTCGGCTTTGAGTCGGGGGCGGAGACGCAAACCTAACGTGCAGAATGCGTTGAAGGTTGTAATAAATGTTATTAATATGGTTCATTGTTATTTTTGTATACCACGCGCACTTGCATGATGTCATGGAAGGGCCAGATTGTACATTTTAACCTATTTCCCATTTCGCAGGTAGCACTTCTGGGAGGGACTTATTACATTAAGCCACATCCCAATAGAAAATTTCCCTTCGCCCCCATCAATCATGCACAAAAATATGAATTTGCCGATAGCCACATCCGGTTTTTGCCAGCAGATGATATCGGTGCCCTTGACCGCACATGGCGCCTTTCAACACAATGATTTTGTAGTTTGCGCAAAATCCGCATAGTATTTTAGTCCCGAACCAACCAATCTGGGCAATAGAAATGCCCACCATCTACTCTGAAATGCAGACATCACATGTGTGTAAATGGGGAGCCCTGGCCATTGTACTATATATTCCGTACATAAAAAGACGTGCAGTTGAGCCGGCGCTTATTTATAACTGGACTCGTCTTGTAGAAGACTTGGCCAGCCGGCAATTTCGAGGTAACAATACTGGTGGGTCAGTCGTATTTTTAGGGTTGAGGCGATGCAAGAGTCCTCTCCTGTCTATGATGTTAGTAGTTTCGGCAGGCGGACGTGCGACGTCCATCGTCAATGCTCGTGTGTCTCACTGACGCATAGGGGAAGACACCAGCATACATCCAGTGACAGTAAATTTGGGGGAGTACCAGAACCACCGTGTGCGGTCATTGTGCGGGGGATAAGGTTTGTTGTGTGCTCATTTCTGCAATAGAGACTGGAAGTGCCGTGAAGAATGAGGATTTTATGTGGGTGTCACTCTTAAAATACGGTCCCGCTCATTTGCTTTGGATGAATTTAACAGTTAGCTACGCTGAGCCGTATGTCCGGTCACTTGAGGGAGGGGNGGGGCGTGTCGTTATACGATGGGAAATGTTTTCACACGGGGGTTGCCATGACGTATATGTTTGAAGGCATTTGTCGCAAATGTTCTAGCCGGAAACTATGGGCCGCTTAGTAACCTAAATTTGTAATAATTTTTTGATGGTAGGCGGTTGCTAAGGGCGTGGCAATTAAGGTATGAGAAAACAACAAAAAAGTTCATATACTGCCATATACTTCAACTTTTGAGCGACATGCTGACTAAGAACTCCTGAAGGTCGTGGTACAGTATAATAAACCCCTGCATAGACTGGTTTCTTGGAAACTAGAAGTATAAAATAATCAAGCGAATACCTTTCATATTGCCATTGAATTAATTCCAAGTTATTTTCGGGAAGTTGCCATTGGATGCGCAATACAATAACCTACTGTATACAGGGTCGGCTATGCGATTCATATAATATGGTTCCTGGAGCTGTAGGTTCAAGTCTCAAAGGTTATTTTAGCCGGCTTTGGAGAATATTGCAGTAGTAAAGGGCAGTCCATAAATTACGTAAGCTAGCCATATAGAAGAGAAGATGGATCATCCTAGCGTTACGGTACGTTACACCGTTCTAGCCCTGTTAAAGTAAATCATTTGAAGAGAGTCACTAAGTCACACCTGCACGGCATGTGTAGCCATAACATGCGTCTCGATTTTCAAAAAAAAAAACCCTTTGGCATTTTTATCGTCAGTGAATAAGATTAACATAACTTTTCTATTGAACATGGGCCCAACATTACAATGAGAGACAACAGCTTCAGCTCTACGCCGCATATCAGTAATGCGCACACAAAACAGGGTATTTTTTATTTTGTATTTATTTCATTTACTTTATTTTAATCATTTCTTCTGCATAGCAAAGGCTTAGTGCAGCTTTTTATATGGGTCGGTAGAGAAGGAGAATATATATTGATAGATTTTGAACCTTGCTCACACTATAGTGTATTAAAACCATCTGGCTATAAAAGTACGGAGTATGTTAAGTAATACCTCCTATTGCTCCTAACCACCTCGTATTACTCATTAGAAATAATACCACTTCCCGTAATAAAGGAAGCGGCGTGAAAAATCCTATCATAAACGATGTGTGTCAGCTGTTTATCAAATTCATCTTCCGCCATTTAGTGTAGTTAACAATACCGTTTTGGTGGGTAGAAATTATCTGTGCGATAGGTTGATGTTTCCTTATCATGGAGTAGGCTGCTCATGCACCAGGACCAGACTATAGCTCTATATTGTCTTACCGATTCTTTGCTAAATTCAACACTTCAAACGAGGTTTTTTTTAATGGTATGGAATTTGTGTTTCACCACGTGACCGACATTATATGCATAACTCTATAGTCTTTAGCGCAGAATAAACATACTCCTATATACTTCCTATAAGCAGATCAACAAGTCTTTACAGTGAAACGCTATATCGGAAGTTTACCAAAAATGTTATGGGGGATTTTTGAGGGTTGGGGACAGGGAGGGGGCAATACGAAATGTCTAATTTACTGGGGTGTAATGGAGTCACTTCCCTCGACTCCCATTCCATTATGACGGGAATGAGTCAGAAAGTTTATGATGAGGTAATATCAAGCCAAACCCGAGATACTACTCGTAAAGCCCGGTCAGATTGAAAATAGGTTTTATAAGCAATAGTAAATCTGCACCAACATTTTTGTTTCGTTCAAGGGCATTAAGCAATTTTTCGAGGCCTCCGAGAGCTATCATTACCTGTAGAGAGCATTTCCTGTACAGGTAGGCCTCATTTTACGATGCTCGATTAACGACCTTTTAAAAATTACCTTTATAAAATGAAAAATGTGACAATAGCAATAAAAATCAAAATAGCACATATCGCTGCAACACCTCGAGTCAAAACCATGGTACGACGTATTGTCGCCTTAGGGGCCTGACAGTGTGGTTTGCGGCGGGTGGCCGTCTGATAGCGCTTTTCAGGCGCGAACAGACATTTGGCGACCCTACCGGACTGCTCTGAACTTGGGTAGAAGAGAAGGCTTCTCTTCTACCTAAGTTCAGAGCAGTCCGGTGGGTCGCACATGTCAATGAGGTCCTGAAAAGCGCTACCACGCGGCCACCTCCCGCAAACCACCCCGTCAGGCCCCTAAGGCGATAAGAGGGAAGTGACCAGACCTTACTATTCTAAGACCATGGTCCAAACACGCTATGCAAGCGCTTCTTTTGTTTTCCGTGGTACATTGCGACAGGATTTGGAAAAACTGTATAATTATGCAGGTAGGACTAGTTTTACGATTTTCCTCATTGTACGACCCTGTTTTTTCTCGAACCTGACCCCGTCGTAAAGCGGGACCTACATAATATACAGTGCTTGTAATTATCGCTATTCACACTAAGCTCCAAAAATACACGATGAAAACACTACGCATCAAGTGAATGCGTCTATACACAAATCAGATTGTGGAATAATTATTTTTAAGCAGGAACACTGCTCCATTCATGTGAATAACAGCTTATTATACTGTTATAGGATTGGAGTATATATACACTACGGTTCTTAAGTTGATTAAATTGGCCTTAAAAATATAAGAGCGTGACAGTGGAAGCCCGCAAGGCATCCACATGAGACTAGGATATTCTCCACTTATGCTGCTGCTGCTGCTGCTGCTGCTGCTGCTGCTGCTGCTATTATTAGGCCTACTACTACTACTACTACTACTACTATTATTATTATTATTATTATTATTATTATTATTATTATTATTATTATTATTATTATTATTATTATTATTATTATTATTATTATACTGGTATACAGTTGACCTTTGGTAGTCGATGCAGTGAAGATATAGCAATGATGGGAAAACATGATCCGGAGTAGAGCCATGTAATGAATCAACACGTGCGTGATGAGGCGAGATTGGATCTTGGACTGCCAGCTGAGGGATCATAGCGAGTCCATTGGGAGTCCACGCCCATACCACCCTTAGTCCATTTATTCACTTGAAGTTCATAGGTCACACTGCTCTTCCACCTCATTCCATTCTAGAGGAGAAAAACTTGCCGCTAACCCATTGATCCAATTTCCAACCCTTCCTTTTTTGTGCCAGGACTATAATGAAAATGGATGCCACTTGTCTTGGAATCGGCACGTGCAGGAGACTAGGCCGAGGCAGTGTTACTTTGTCCTATAGCTCTATGTGTATCTTGATGTGTCGCATGAGCACGTCTTGTGTGCACAGGCCTTCTAATAATTATTGCCTTTCCTTTATTTCCAGTCAGGAACAACTTCGTCTTGAAGGTTGACGTTACCTCTGCCTCCCTTTTCACTCTCACGCAATGGTGAGTACGGTACGTTTCAAGCGCAAGTAGTCATTACTGTGTAGTACTGTAGAATATTATAGGCCTATGTCATTTTCACAAACCATGTACTCTGAACTATATGTTGTTGTGGATGATGGTGTCATTTAAAGCAACGGATAATGCTATGCATCATCCTATAGAGTGAAGTGGCTGACGAGTGATATGAATACAGTATTTTGGAAGCTACCTATCAGGCCTACAGTAACTTCTTATATCACCACAAAAACATAGGATTTGGATCATGTGTTCATTACTCTGGTAGGATTTTCGGATTCTGCGCTATAATATAGCGCCGAATCCGAAAATCCTACCAGAGTTATAGTCAAAACTCAGAAACCCTCCATTTCCCTTTCCTCTTCCGGTTTTCTCTGTCTCAGTGTCCAAACGTGACACAAAAAGATTCAAGCTGATTCAGCAGGTAATACAGTATGAAAGAGATAGGTGTTCAGGGTAAAGGTCATATAATGATCAAAAATCTTTAGAAATTGAAAAGTAACCGCATAAAAGAGGAGCTTTTCTGCTTTTGAATGCGCGACATAATCAATATTCAAATGCTTTTGAATATGTGAGAAGTAGTTATCATACAGAATTAATTATTATGTCTAGCATGTCAAATAATAGTGGGTTGTATGGGATTCAGAAAAAAATTGATCTAGACTATATTTTACACTTCCAATTTAATTCATCGAGTGTCGCATTTACTAGGCTGAATTCGTTGTAGTGTTAACTTTTATGACGGTCTAATCATAAAGTAACTGACGATTTTGTATTATGTCCTGTATAATTAGCCACTGTGAATTATTTCATTTTTTGATAATTACAATAACTAATATTGCTATGTTTGAACAGGTCATAGACTCATAGTGTACTCTTATCAGCCCTGGATTTGTAACAGAATATAGGCCTATGTCTCAATTTGATTTATAGACCCATTTGGGATTACAAGATAGGTCTACAGCCTAGATCGCTATAGATTTCTCGGTAGTGGATAGGCCCCTTTTTAGGCATCTCGAACCCGCGCAATTATTGGTTTCCAAACAGCCAACTGGGACTGCATTCACCAATGTGGATAAGTTAGACGTAAACGACAACTTCTAGTTAGCCTACCTACCTTTTGCCCTTTACACAGAAGTCTGAGAGTTTATTCTCCAATGCAAATATCTCGATCAAACCCGATAATTTGACGTAAAAGTTAATCTAGCTACATAAAAAGATATATATGTTCAGCTGGCCTGGCTCTCGTATAGTAAGGTATCGTCCATAACTGGACGTCACACAGGTAAGAGAGAGGAGGGGGGATCAATGTTGCGTGACAAACCCTGACGGGGGGTGAGGGAGGGGGGTTAGAGGGGTGTGGTTCATAATGACGTCACACTGAGAATCGGTGTGTATGGTGAACTTCTTGCTTCCACACAACAATATTCTTTCGAAACTATCCCGACAATAAATACATACATACATACTGTAGTACGTACATGAATAAATAAACCGTAATGAAATTTAATTCTCCGGCCGGATGTAACTACAAAAGGGAGTTAAGGACTGTCCCAGCCAATGCGGCCCAACAGCCCCTTATTCCCGGTTTATTAACCAAAATGACATTACAATAATAATAATAATGAATCCCATCTGTTGCAACTTCACCCATTGCTACTGCCGTGTGGATACTGCAAAGTAATCAGTACAAGAGGCACTTTACACGGCAGTTTTGTAGCGATTCCCTTTAAACCGCGTTAATTCTGAACACTTTCGGTAGGGAGTTACACGAGAGGCCTTGGAGCGACTTTGCCCATATCCCCCCACCTCCTTCCAAATTCCTACCCCCTCTGGAGTTGGGAGTGATTGGGAGCAGCGTTGCCTATATTTAGTGGTTATGTAGTGTTTTTTTGCGATCCCAGTAGCTGCAAAGACACAGCTCGCAGCGTATTTTAGAGCGCTCTTGAAGGGTCGTCCAGATACACGGCAGCCCGCTTAACCCACTTCTAATCCCTTGAAGCGATTGTACAAGGTAGTTTATCATAAAGCGCTAGCGAACGTCGCTTCGAGTTTTGAAGCGCTTTAGCACAAGTTGCACGACAGTGATGAATCGCTCTACGCGAAGCTCGGCTCCCTAAAATGCGATACAAAACTGCCGTGTAACGTGCCTCCTAGACCACCAAACGCTTCAGGCCCAACTGCTGGACGCTACGGGGCTGCTTCCTTCTGGGCATGGTCACCGCCGCTGCTCTCTCCGTTATCCATAGCTGTCTGCTTCGTCTGACAAGGGAAGTGTAAGTGTTGTCCGTGAAGTTTCTGAATGAAACTTGGGACAATAATACAGGCAGGTAAGTTATTAAAGAAAATGCAAACAATTTAGGCGGATGCCCACAAGGTCAAAAGTTATGACCTCTAGAACTCACAAGGGACACTTTCCAAGGTCTCGCCGATTTTCTTGAAATTCGGTACATTGGTAGGCCACCCCAAGGAATGAAAAACGCACCTAAAGTGACCTGCTCAAAATGACCTGGTGACCCCTTTTTGTGGGGCAGAGGTCAACTCTTAAATGCCGAAAACTCACCCATTTTCTTGAAATTCGGTGCATTGGCAGCCCCCCAAAAGGGGTCACCGGGTCATTTTGAGCAGGTCACTTTATGTGCGTTTTTCATCCCTTGGGGTGGCCTACCAATGTACCGAATTTCAAGAAAATGGGTGAGTTTTCGGCATTTAGAGTTGACCTCTGCCCTCCAAAAGGGGTCACCAGGTCATTTTGAGCAGGTCACTTTAGGTGCGTTTTTCATCCCTTGGGGTGGCCTACCAATGTACCGAATTTCAAGAAAATCGGCGAGATCTTGGAAAGTGTTCCTTGTGAGTTCGAGAGGTCATAACTTTTGACCTTGTGGGCATCCGCCTAAATTGTTTTCATTTTCTTTAATAACTTACCTGCCTATATTATTGTCCCAAGTTTCATTCAGAAACTTCACGGACAACACTTACACTTCCCTTGTGAGTCCAACCGCGGCCTCGTCCTAAGTCCTTCCCGTCGTTCCCGTCCCATTCCACCATCTCTCCTTCCCTACGGTAGATCAGGCAGCTAACTCCGCACCCCAACTCTGCCGCCAGTCTGGCCCGCTCCCTCTCCCTACTCCCCACCGCCTCTCACACCGTCCACTTCAGCCAACTACTTCGTCTGGGTCCCACCGTTGTGTCAACTTCCATGACTTCCCAATTTTCCTATACTATATGGCTTGTCCCCCCATCTCCAGCTCCGTCCCCTTCTTCTTCTTCTTCTTCTTCTTCTTCTTCTTCTTCTTTCGCGGCACTTCAACTGGCCATCAAAAAACANCCACCCCCCCCCCCCCACCTCTTCCTCCTCAGCTGCTCAGGCGTTTTCTACCCCGATGTACCGATCTACCCGCAAGCAAAACTTGTTGAAGGGGACCGAAGCCACTGTCGTGAAGGTCACCAATGAACAGGGCCAGCCCCGCCCCAGGCTGGTCGAAGCCGTCCTCAGGTGTCTCCGAGCCTCAACCACCAACGGATGTGCATGTCCATAAAAGATGCTCTGAATCCTGAAGTCCAGCTCCACAGGGGCAGGCTCCCCCACAGGCCCAGAGCTCCCCCAGCTTTCCAAATCTGGCCAAGTAAGCCAGAAAGGGCCCGTGACCCGAGATGAACCGGGCCACGTGCCCGTGGATGTGGACGGCTCTGTTCACGGCGCGGCGGGGAAGAATCCAAAACACCACTTCTCCCGGCTGCGCTCCCATTGTGCCTGCCAGTCCAGTTGTGCCCGAGCCAGAATCTTCCGTCTCAAGAAGGCTCGGGAGAAGGGGAGATAATGGCTTCTCGCGACCAGTTCCACCGCCTTCTTCGCCCCTGTGTCGGCCATCTCATTCCCCTCGATTCCAAAGTGGGCCTTCACCCAGCAGAGAGAGAGATCCTCCATGTGGATTTTGCTAAGATCCTCTGCCCTCTCGACACCAGTCTATCCTTCGACCTGGGGTTGCTAATGGCCTGTAGAGCGGAACAGGAGTCAGAGACGATCCATCCAGTTGTGTGCCCCAGGCTGCCCATCACCATCCACTCCACTATGGTGGCCAGTTCAACTTGAAAGATGCTCGCATGCGGGGGAAAGGGAAGCAGCTCCTTATACCGCAGCTCCCCGTGCTCCCTGAAACACACCAGGGCCCCACCCGCTTTCTTTCCCAGGGTGACAGATCCGTCAGTGTATGTGACTTGCTCCACTTCCTCCGGCTCCCCATCCCAAATACGAATATCTGTGGCCTGCCTCTGACATGGCGGGAGTCCGCCGCGCCGGTTGCCCAGATAGGAAAGAGGGACTGGGGAGACTCCCCCGTCCCCACCGCCGCGCCGCCAGCTCCCCACGTACAGTACTTCCCAGGCTGCCCTCGCTAGGAATTCAGGTGGCATCTGTCCCGCCAGGGCACAAAGGGTGTCGTTGGCCGACGTACTAGTCCTAGTCGCCTCTATGAGGGATGGCCGGATGGCAGACCTCAGCACGGTTCTGAAGCTCTTGAAGTCTTGATCATCGCTCTCTTGCCCCATGTCTCTGCCCCGAAGAAAATCATCGGCAAGATGGCTCTTCTCAAAATGGTCTTCCGGCATACTGGTGAGAGGCCCAAGGCCAGGCCAGCCACCTTCCACTATCTCGCACCGATGTTCGCCGGATGTAACTGTCGGATTAATAACTCAATCAGTTGGGTGTACACTTGGAAAATCAATCCTCTTCACAATATTTCAAGCTGTCTTCAAGAAGTCAAGAGCGACTTCTTGGAGCAATTGGATTTATATTTCCCGTCTCCATCCATATTCATGTGTAATTTTATTCATCATGCATATACAGCAGCACTGAACACGTAAAAAAATCCGGCGCACCAATATTGAAACTTCTCCGCAAGACCCCTGGAATGCATATTTCCATGGAGCAATGCAGAGGAGATTTATCCTGGAAGTCATGCTTTCCCGGCGAAACATAACATCTTGCGGGTTGCCCTTAACAGTTAGGATTGACAGGAATAATTTTGTCATGCGATGCCTGACTCTAAAATCCGAATAAAATTGAACATGTAATATGGCTGAGCCGTATCCACCTCAATAGATTCTCCAGTGCCTCTATTCAGCTTCATTCACTTTCTCAAAAATCCGCAAAGCAGGAAATACAGTATACTGCACATGGCGTCTTGTTAATGTAGAGTACACTATTGCCCTTGAAAGTGTTTGGCTGTATCATTACATATCCAGTAAGCACGAGATCGCACGAGATGCAAACTGCTATTATCCCTTCATAAGCACCAGTAGCCTACGTTACCTTATTAGATACTTGAGCCGATGCTGGAACCAATAATTTTGTGGTTCCAGACTACTGCATTGGTTTTATTGACTCAGTACAGTAGTTTTCTGCGCCATTAGAATATAATTATGACCCTCGTGGCGACAACAGTGGTATAGCCAAGTCTGCATTGAGTCGGCTGAAACCCTGCAAGAGTTGAAAGTGTAGAGGGGGGCCAGCTAGGCCTGCCGAATCAATATACACACGGCAAAGTGTGCGAAACGAGAATGGTGCAAAGGCGGAACTGGGTGAAAGTGAGCGGGGTCCAGAAGTGGCAGCAGAGACGGCAACGCCGGCTGCAGGCGGGCTGCTGCTGCTGCTGCTACCGCCTCCGGCTCAGAAGAGTCGATTCTGCCCCCGTCTTCTTGCCATGTTACCTTTATCGCTCGATAATACTTCCCGCGTGCTGCATGGGACCCACGGAGCTGACGGACAGACGCGGTCACTCTTGTCTTCCACGTGACTTGGTCCAATCAATGGCGGTAGCCTACTTTTGCTCCACCACTCGATTTTCTTCGCCGATTGGGCGATGCTTCATCTGCACTGTATAGTCGGGACACGCCTGGTTGTACCGGCGTGTATCCAACGATTTGCGATAAACAGCGGTCTGAGAAGTCGCTTTGTCAAAGTGATTCGGAAGGTAAACACGATAATTACCACATGTCTGCACAAAGTTGCCGACACTTGAGTGACACGACTGAGAAACATCGGCCGATGTTGCCAAGCGTGACACATGATACCTACGCTCTTTTTTTATACTTCCCGCCGGCATTGGCACTATTCACGCTTGCTACTTTTTTTTGCGATGCTGAGTGGGCGAAGGAGCAATCTGCGCTGTATTGCGCTAATCAGAATACGTGTGCCAAAATGTACAGCAGTGCAACGCTTTGATAACGATCAACCACTGTAGCTCCATCACACTGGTTCAATTCTAGTGGTAACCTGGTTGATATTGAGACCTGCTGATGTGACGCGTAAATTGTGTGGCAACAATATTTTTATAAATAAATAAATAATTGCAACATCAGAGTTAAGTATAGTTCCTCTCACGGTACAGCGCTTGACAACTAGACTCACTGGCGGTTAACATGGTTTTCTCCTGAACCCTTCATATGTATACTAAAACACAAAAAACAATGCTGCTTCTTGACATTACCTGATGTGTCAACTATAGCCCTGAAATTTCCTGCAACTTCTAACTCTGAAGTTGTACACGTTCTTCCCTGAAATCGTATGCAGAACTGTACAGTGAATGACCCCATCCTCCCTTCGTGTCTACGTAATTTATGGACGACCCCCCCAACCACTCTGTCAACCCAAAGCTCCCAACTCAATCCGAGTCATTTATTCGATTCCAACCGATTTTTACTCACGCGAGAGGAAAATTGCCACCTGGCCACACGTCAAACTTGCTATCTAACCTGCAGCATATAGCCTGTCACTAACCACATCAGTGGAGGATTTTGCTCGTTAGTCGATTTTACAGTTTCAGCTTGTGGATTTGGTTAGAGGGGAAAGCGCGTTGTTTAAACGTGGTAAAATCGGGATGTGCTTCTGGTGACTAAACTAAACTCAGCTGTTAACTATATATATGGCCAAGAGCTCTTGATATGGCTACCTTTCATTCTTGTAATATATATATATATATATATATATATTGGGAGATCTAGTGTCAAGGGACGTTTGTTTTCTTTCGTGTAATGGCGAGGATAGCATTAGAGAGACTTGCTGCGTAGTTGGGAAGGTGATATTGTTTGTCCCTTTTGTTGGTTGTTATTCACCTCACGTGTAATGAGGGGACCCACTAATGGCATACCAGTATATTCTTTTACCGTGATGTTTACGGCGCCGTCGAACACTGATCGCGGATATCATGTTGCACATCCCACTTCGGCAGGGGAACATAACAAAGAATCATTAGAGTGATTAGACCATGATTCACAATAGGTGGGGTAAGTGAAAAACAATCTATATGAAGCCTGTAGTAGTGTAGTGCCTATAGGTGCCGCTAGGAGATAAAAGCTTCCATGTAGGCTTATATCACCGTGATATTAAACTACCGGTACTCTATAGGCCGGAATGAAAGAGCAGCAGTTAAAATTAAGCCGCTGCTGCATAATGTTGTTAACACTAATGTAACGTTCGTTTCCTATAGAATGTACCGCTGTGGAAATCCCCAGAGCTAGCAGAGGAAAACCCGCAGTCATTTCCTATGGCAAAGTACAGTTCCAGATCAATGCGTCCTTTGCAGCAGCACCCTGTATTATGGCCTCCCCTCTTATCCAGCCTCCGTTTTCTCCATCTTCAGCCTAGCCATAATTGACCCTCCTCACCAGACCCATATGGGTTGGTCACTTCTCCAGCTCTAAGAATATAGTTAGGGCTATCCCTTACCAAAATTCTCGCGACCTCGTGGCGAGGTCGCAGGACCTCGCAAATTGCGACCTGGCAGCTAGGTTGTACATCGCAAAATGTGAGCTCGCA
>KZ538776.1:32564-43805 GCA_000934665.2 Catajapyx aquilonaris | reverse complement strand
GGGGGGGGGGGCGCTGGTAAGGAGGAACATCCACTGATCCGTGTTGCGGATTATCCGTGCATCGCCAAGAGGAAAAGTGAGAAATCAAAGTTGGAACGATGTCCATATGTTTTGCAGAGAAAGAAATGATAGCACACGGCAGGGGCGTAGCATGAGGATTAGGCGGAATTAGGCACCCCGGGCGACAGGGAATAGATGCACGCACCCCCCTCATGAATGATGGAAGGGCAAAGAAGCAGCCCGCCGCAGGCGAAATTTTTTTGGGGTATAAAGGCGGGTTTACATGTGAGCGAAATGATCAGCGAAATGCATCGCGGCGATGCATTGTAGCGGTTCTGACGTCATGACTCAAGCGATAGCGCTTAAGCATCGCCCGTGTGTTTACATGCCGGCGACGGGCATCGCCACGGCATGCCAACAGCATCGCCACAGCATGCCAACAGCATCGCCCGCGCAAAGGACTATCGGAAGGAGACAAAAGACGATCGGGTTGTTTATGGCTCGAATTTTGGAATGGCGAAGAGACTCCCTCGGCCTGTATCGCGAATATACTCGGCTTCTGTGTTTTTGGTGGAACAAGGGACCTTTCTGTCACCACACGCCGTCACAGTACAGCCACCCGAATACGCCACAAGTGAGCGACGATGTCGTCGCCATCTCCTTGAGCGATGTCATCGCCGAGGCCCTCCCTTCTTAAACGCGATTGCTACTTTCGGCCCAAATCACTGCTTTCGTTAGGATTTCATCGCTGGCGATGCAAATCGCTGATCATTTCGCTCACATGTAAACCCAGCTTAAGGTCACACAAACTTAGGTGAATGTTACAGTAAGTGTTACCAATTAAGAGCTAATGATGTTACTAATTAGTGACAATGACAGAAAGGTTACCCGCCTCCTCTCTTTTGTCTGTCGCTTGTATTTTGACTTTAAAATTATACAGAAAACTGTTCCAGTGTTTTACAAAACTCCGACATAAACAACATACAGCAAAAAGAATGAACCTATTGTTTCTGCAGAAAATTGAAATCTCTCTCTCTCTCTCATTATCCGAAAGTTGAAGTTGATTTAATGTACTAATGTGGCAAGCGATAAAACATTGTAAAACAATGCAATACGGACCTTCAATCGCCTTTGGAATTTACGGGGAGTCGGGGACGGCTAAATCGCCATCCTGTTTCTTTCCAAAGTATAGGTGAAGAGCGTATTTCGCTGTCTCTTCATTCTTGGGCACTTATGACTTATGCACTTCACATCACAACACATACCAGTATGCTAATTCATGGCTGGCGTGGGGCAACTGAGGACTGGTGGGAGTGGGAGGGGGGGGGGAGAAGTACGAGCAAGGGGTGTTTAGGGACGATCAGATGCAAAATGTCCAATACGGAATACGGAAGAACGCCGACGATATACAAGGAGCCCCGAGTTCACACCCAAACTGAGAGAGAGACTCTCTTTCAAGTAGCCTCCACAAAAACTGCTGGGCCCCTTTTAACGGGATTCGTGGGGCCGAATTCAGAGAGGTTGCTTAACGTAAACGCGCCCGATTAAATCCTTTAGTCAGCCTCGAATAGCAAATTTAATCAACCTGCTAATACAAAGACGGCGATTAGCGCTAAACGCCCCCTAATCGCACTTGTTAGCACTTTTAAATTTGCTAATCGAGGATAACTAAAGGATTTAATCGGGCGCGTTTACGTTAAGCAACCTCTCTGAATTCGGCCCGTGATGATTTTATAGCATGTACTGCCTTCCTTCCTATCCAAGCTTCGCGGCATCCCTGCCTACAGAAGTAGCCGACGAGTCCCGTTTCAAACCCTCGGCTCGCCCCCTCTCCCCTATAGTATGCCCAAGAGTAGGCCCGTCGCTAATGGTGCATTCACAAATCCGGTTGAGTCGATTTTTCTTCTTCAAATTTTTAGTTTTAGAAGATAAAGGAAATGGGGTTTAACCTGTTGAGGGCCACGGAAGTCATATGACCGCCGAGGAAAGACGTGCCTCAGGGCCCACGGCGGTCATATGACCGTTTGCTACTTGTGCGCTCATTTGTTCTCATTTTAAAAGGAGCCAATGACTTTTAAGCTGCTCTTGCCATGCCATCTCGTGGTTGGGAGTTCAACTATCACGGACTGCGTGATTGGCTCGAATTCGCGAGGTAAGATGGATGCTGCTGCCCCCTGTTGCCTGAGAGACAAAATATCTGGCGTCAGGCGGTAAAAAAAAGAGTGTCCAAACCCTACCAGACGTGGCATGCCCCAGGCGGCCATGAATGAGAGGATCTTGGAAGCTATAGCCGGCCAATCAGGTGGGTAGGGCTGTGCGATATTTCGATATATCGACTGTCGATACGATATTTTCCTAATATCGAAGTCGCGATATCCGACGCTTGGCATGTTCGATGTATCGAATATCGCGATTTTTCGATGTCGGTTCGATGTCGGTTTTCGATATTTTTCGATGTCGGTTCGATGTCGGTTTTCGATCTTTTTCGATGTCGGTTCGATTCGGTTTTCGATCTTTTTCGATGCCGGTTGGATTCGGTTTTCGATCCTTTTCGATGTCGGTTTTTAGATTTTCGATATATCGACTTCGATTCGATATTTTTCGATGTCGGTTTTCGATGTCGGTTTTTCGATTTTCGATATATCGACTTCGATTCGATATTTTTAAGTATCGAAAGTAGATATGTAATTTCGGATATCCCACAGCCCTACAGATGGGCCCCTATCAGCGCGGATCCGCTCCCCTCGTCGGTAGTACAAAACTACAAATAACAGCTACTTTGCAATAACTGTTATTTAAGTAGGCCCTAACCGTTACTGAAAATAGTTGCAACTCATCAGCAGCCATAGAAATTCTGCTGGGAATTGGTGTTGGCATGAGTCATTGCAGTGGTGTGAGGACACGACGAAAAATCCGACCTGGAGCAACACACTTACATAGCGGCCCCGGGGCCGCCCCCGGGCCGCCCGCAAACCACAGTTCGCCCCTGGTCACACTCGACACCATTGAAACGCATTGTAGCTGTGTGAGGACACGGCGGAAAATCCTACCTGGAGCAACGCACTTACATAGCGGCCCCCGGGCCGCCCGCAAACCACAGTTCGCCCCTGGTCACACTCGACACCTTTGAAATTCATTGCATTGGTGTGAGGACACGGCGGAAAATCCTACCTGGGGCAACGCACTTACAAAGCTGCCTAAGAATACTAAGGTCTGGTCACTCATTTTTATCGCCTGAATTTGGAAAAAAAAAACTCGGGCTGTGGGGGCTTGCAATTGAAAAGAAAACCTGGCCCTCAACAGGTTAATTAATGTATGTGACCATTTCAAACTGCGGGGGCAAATGGTAACCATTGCCCCCCCCCCACTCAAAAAGTAGTGGGGGCGACCGCCCCCATGGTTCCAACGTCCCTGGCTGACATTGACACTGAGGTGTTTTCGGCAGTCACTAGACGTGGTACTGCTCTGTCCCACTCTTTTCTTACTACTATTAGCCCATTCTAACCCTGACTTTTCTGACACTCATTCTCATATTACAATTAACGGTTTATTTCCCAGGTCCTCTCTTGGCTTTTTAAAATTTCTTCACTGGCTCCTTTCATCACTATATTTACATAACCAGTCTCCTCTCTCTCTCCTTCTCCCCTTACAAATTCAGGAAAGTTTTAGCATCAGTATTTTATTGCTACAGCACTCAAACATTCTTAATTCGCAATTTTTGACAACTTCAAAATTATAGTTCATCCCTGGTGTTAGACTCATTCATATCATCATAGAGGTGCCTCCAAAATTCTATATGTTCAAGGGACAAATCTGTTTGCATTTTTGGTGTCAATGTCATGTTGAAGTAATTGAAGTGGTGCTTTTCCAAGGGAGTCCAAATAACTTGTGATTCCTTTCCACTATCAGGAGTCGGATTGCTAAAACAGATTTTAAATATATTACATTAATTCTGTGGCTTAGAAATCATGTTAGACTAACATATGATGACCTGATAAGCACAGCTATCTGATACATTTTGGTCAAAATTGAGCTAGGCATTGTGTAACATGTGGTAATACCGGAGTACTTTCTGAATATCAAATTAGCTAAGGCAATTACACAGTCCCCTAGAGAAAATGCTTGTGTGTGTTTTAAAAAAATTAATCCTCATAAGGAATAACATATCTTCAACCTACAATAAAATCAATTGCATACAATATCACCATCACAATGTTTGAACAGACAGTTGTCCTTACCCATATTTAGCAAAGTTGATCCACCATGCTGTCATTTTGTCTGACATTAATTCAGCTGAAGTGCCTTCTTCAATATCATACATTGGTATACCAAATGGTTTATCAAAAAAGTACTGCACATCATCACCATGGGAAACACCTGCAATAGTTAAACCATCATGATTTAAATCAATTAACATTATGCATTTTGTCAAAATACTAACCAATTGCGTCATGAGTAATATCTCCCAGTATGGGCAACGTGGCAAGGCTGAATGGACCCTTGAAAGTGAGTAAATAATAATATACTCGAGACTTGACTAACGCGGCTTGATGATAGCGGATACTCATGTAGCCCCAGAAATTCATGAAACTGTCTGATAACAACTGTAACAAATTACAAGGTCATGAAAATTATTTGGACAGTGTCTGACATAAATCGAGGCATACTGCCAGCGACATTTTCTGAAGCGGCAGAAGAAGGAATCTTGCTCGCCTGGCTTGCAGTATCTTTATCTTCGATTCCTTCTTCTGCCGCTTCGGAGAATGTTGCTAGCAGTATGCCTCGATTAATGTCCACCACTGTACTACTGATTGTTTCTATTTCAATCTGTGTTACCTTAGTCAGCTCAGGAAATGTCTCCTTTGTAATGTCCTTCTTACCAAAGTAGAACTTTCGGATCCTACGTGAATATTCATCAGGATTAGACACCATATGGCGATAGTGTAGTAAATCAGGGAAAATTTTGAGGTAGTTCTTGTTTAAATCTGCCAACATGTTTTGACCTGAAATAACTGTCAAAGTATCGTTAATAAGTGACACCAATACACAGGGTGCGGAAATTTAACATAACGTTGCTGTGGGAAATGATAGAGGAGTTCTAGGCGATCATTTTAAGTGTATGCATCATGGGTCTCTGCAGTACAGTTACCGACATAATGGACTTCCAACACCAGGAATAAAATATCCTGGTTAAATACATCAGTCAGCACAACTTAACCTTTTAAATTGAAATTTAAGGTGTTACCATGCAATTTCATTTTTAATTGATGATCCTATTAGGTGTAGCATGGAATGGCCTGGGCGATTGAAGTGTCGTAGGCTGTATCTGAAACCTATAAGATGATATAATGCACTTTTTATTTAATGCAAATTATCTCGGTAACTATGCGGTGGAAACCCATGTTTCATATATACTCAAAGTGATCGCCTAGATGCCCTCTATCATTTCCCAAAGCAATGGTACTTTACATTTCCGCACCCTGTATGTAGGCTACATAATTGAATCGTGAACATCAAAACCGCCCTATATTGCATTTTCTAGATTTGCGAATCTAGACCTTACCGAACTTGACGAACTTGAACGAAGCCTATAATAACGAAAATACGGATCGCACATGCGTGATATTGGAATCCCCTGAAAGATTTGGCGAAACTGTCGAGATATCAGGTGGTCCGATCCCCGTCAGTTGAACGACAACTGAATGGCAAGCAACAGTTGGACCCCCCCCCCGCAGAGGCTCAAAAAAACATAGTGTGGTTTTGATTTCCACACTGCCGTGGAACGTAAAACCACACTATGTTGAACGAAAATCTAATTTATGATGCACGAAACTCGCAATTATGATTCGCAGAATAGAGTGCAGGAAAAATAGTTCCGTCGAAACTGAACCAATACCAGGTGGTTCGACGCTCGTAGCTCAAGCAGAAGCCGTACAGTGAGCGGAAGTAGTACACCCCCCACTTGCAACATACCCCGAACATAGCGCGGTTTTACGTTCCATGGAATATCAAATGAAAGGAAGAGCATGGAATATAGGTACTATAACACTCAAAAACATAGAGACGATTTTGCATTTGACTCAAGTGCAGCCTGCACTTGAATCAAATGCAAAATCATCTCTATGTTTTTGAGCGATATAGTACACTGCTGAGTTTCCCAATTCCTTCGGTCCAGTGGCACATGCGGTGTTCTAAATCAGTAGCGGTGTGTCGCATATTACCGCCCGTGTTCGTGGTCTGATAATGACCCACCTCTACTTATTTAGAACACCGCTTGTGCCACCATAATGTATCTCTAAGTGTAACGTACGCAGGGGAGGTGGAGTGGTGCTGCGGTAGCACATGGGCCCACGGATGTAAGGGCCCCGGGTTCGATCCCAAGCCCGGGCATTCCCCCTTTTCACTCGTGCGGAGTTTGGGGTCGTCTCCGACTCCGCGTTGGGTGGGATTTCCGCTGGACTAACCACCCGGGGAGCTCACAAAATAACCTTGGTAAACAACAATGCACTGCACACAGCACATCCCCTCCCTGTCACTTCTCCCTTGGACCAGGGCGTCTAATATTGGAACATGGTTTTACGAACTCGGGTACTTGTTCATTGCTTGTCGCAATATTTCGGACCCTAAGCGTTTTAACTTAGCACTTTGTGATAAGAAGGTGCCACTTGGCGTACATGTTCCCTTACCCAAAAGAAGCCCTTTCAGAGTTGGCGGCACCTGATCGGCCCCTTAGGTCACGAGTTATGCGGTGATGCCAACCTGGTCCTGGACCCGAAGCTTTTTAACTTTGCACTTTGTGATAAGAAGGTGCCACTTGACGCATACGTTCTCTAGGCCTTTAGGAATCATTTTATAGTTGGCGGCACCTGATCAGTCCCTTAGGTCAAAAGAAAAACAACAGCATTTCATGCCACTGCATATACCGGTACCCCAGTTTCCAGAAAATTCTACAATTGACAGGTTTTGGCTACACTCAGGGTCCATTATGGACAGGTGTCACCTCATTACCTCGTAATACATCGTCAGAATGCTGGCAGCGTGGATCTGTCTCATTTTCTGCCATTCTCATGCGGTTTTATCCGACCTTTAGGACATTTCTATGTTTTGAGCCTCATGGGTTGGCATTCTTGGCTACACCGCTTAACTCCTGACCTGAGGGCCCGATCAGGTGCCGTCAACTATAAAATGATTCCTAAAGGCCTAGAGAACGTATGCGCCAAGTGGCACTTTCTTATCACAAAGTGCAAAGTTCAAAAGCTTCGGTTCCCGGACCAGGTTGGCAGCACGGCATAACCCGTGACCTAAGGGGCAGATCAGTTGCCGCCAACTCTGAAAGGGCTCCTATAGGCTTAGGGAACATGTGTGCCAAGTGGCACCTTCTTATCACAAAGTGCTAAGTGAAAACGCTTAGGGCCCGGAATATTGCGGCAAGCAATGAACAAGTACCCGAGTTCGTAAAACCATGTGCCAAAATTTGACGCCCTGGTCCGAGGGGCGAAGTGACAGGGAGGGGATGTGCTGTGTGCAGTGCATTGTTGTTTACCAAGGTTATTTTGTGAGCTCCCCGGGTGGTTAGTCCAGCGGAAATCCCACCCTACGCGGAGTCGGAGACGACCCCAAACTCCGCACGAGTGAAAAGGGGGAATGCCCGGGCTTGGGATCGAACCTGGGGCCCTTACATCCGTGGGCCCATGTGCTACCGCAGCACCACTCCACCTCCCCTGCGTACGTTACACTTAAGAGATACATTATGGTGGCACACGCGGTGTTCTAAATAAGTAGAGGTGGGTCATAATCAGACCACGAACACGGGCGGTAATATGCGACACACCTCTACTGATTTAGAACACCGCATGTGCCACTGGACCGAAGGAATTGGGAAACTCAGCAGTGTACTATATCGCTCAAAAACATAGAGATGATTTTGCATTTGATTCAAGTGCAGGCTGCACTTGAGTCAAATGCAAAATCGTCTCTATGTTTTTGAGTGTTATAGTACCTATATTCCATGCTCTTCCTTTCATTTGATATTCCATGGAACGTAAAACCGCGCTATGTTCGGGGTATGTTGCAAGTGGGGAGTATACTACTTCCGCTCACTGTACGGCTCCTGCTTGAGCCACGAGTGTCGAACCACCTGGTATTGGTTCAGTTTCGACGGAACTATTTTTCCTGCACTCTATTCTGCGAATCATAATTGCGAGTTTCGTGCATCATAAATTAGATTTTCGTTCAACATAGTGTGGTTTTACGTTCCACGGCAGTGTGGAAATCAAAACCACGCTATGTTTTTTTGAGCCTCTGCGGGGGGGGGGTCCAACTGTTGCTTGCCATTCAGTTGTCGGTCAACTGACGGGGATCGGACCACCCGATATCTCGACAGTTTCGCCAAATCTTTCCGGGGATACCAATATCACGCATGTGCGATCTGTATTTTCGTTATTATAGGCTTCGTTCAATAACGTCAAGATTAGCAAATCTAGAAAATGCAACATAGTGCGGTTTTGATTTCCACGATTCAATTATACTTGCCCAACACCAATTAAGTTCGCCTAGCATGAAAATCACCTGCATGACGTTACAAATATGAATTACTTGAGAATGAATCATGTTTTAATCACACAACTTATATGCTAATGAGCCACATGGAAGAGCAATGTTGGGGCGAGATATCAATGCATTTGTCAGTGGAACAAGAAGAATAGGACAGTATTTATGTAGTGCGCCGGGGACAATGGACTTCGTCCAGACGGCTAAACATGCTGCCACAAAGTTCGCTTAGAAGCAGGTGACATCGAGATGGGGAACAATGACGGCCTCCACACAACACGACAATGTGTTGAATGAGCTCTGGCACTCCTCTGGAGTGGTGCTGTCCCAAACCACCCGTAGTTTGGACCTCAGGAATGTCTTGGTGCAAGGGCGTTTCCTCCGAACAACCATCTTCATGATTTTCCAGTCTGTCTCAATAGGATTGAGGTCCAGGCTGCTCGACGGCCACGTAGAATGTCAATCCCCTTGTCGGCCAGCCACTTGCTTCCGCTATTTTGGCATGATGCAAAGTCCAGTTAAAACACTGCGTTGACATCTGGATGTAAGGTTGCTATTGAGGACACATACAGTGGATGGTCTCTCAAAAGTTCATGAAACATGGCTATATTGATGGTGCCATTGATGCTGTGAAAGTTGCTAAGGCCGATACTACCCATGCTACCCCACAACATAATGCTGTGTGCATTTACAATCCTGCTTCTGGTGAGACATTGGGATGGTACGCCTCTTCCTTTGTTTGCAGTACTCAATTACTGCCTAATTCATCATGAAACATGACTAATTCCATGACATTGATGTGCCCAATGCTTCCATTCCTTCTCCCAAGCAAGTCTTTTTCCTGTACCAGTACCATCAAGAGGGTTTCTTCTTGGCCTATTGTCAAGAGGGCAGGTCCTGATTTCATGAATTCCCCGTTAGTCTTGGAGAAGTTACGCGTATAAGTAAGGTTGTCTTCATGTCATGGATGCAGAGTCGAAAGGTTGTTGTGGGGACCACCTTTTGGGTCACCTCCGACCATTTTTAAATTGATGGTCACTACTTCTTTAGCCGATTTTGCAACACATTTTTTTCAGCTCTCAGTTTTTCCTTGCTGCTGTTGCCTGGTGAAGTCCATAATAAAGTTTTTCTGGGTGGTTCTTGAGTTTGTTACTTCCTGTGATGCCCCTTACCATGGACATGGAGCATGACACATGGCCTTCTTGTGCAACCACATACGCAGACTTTTCTTATTCTTCCGAGCTCTTCCGTGTCACCTTGCATACCTCTGGAGGAATGATCTTACCAACTCCTGTGATTGTTATTTTCAGACACAGAGTGCAATGAGTGAGTAATGCCACCTGCACTTTTTTTCAGCTGACACAACCATATCAGTCTGTATTTAACAGTGGACGAACTTTGTGGCAGCGTGTTTAGCACTCTGGGCGAACTCCATTGCCCTAGGTGAGCTACATAAATACTGGCCCATTCTTCTTGTTCCACTGACAAATGCATTGATATCTCGTCCCAACATTGCTCTTCCTTGTGGGTCATTAGCACACAAGTTGTGCGATTAAAACATGATTCATTCTCAAGTAATTCGTATTTGTAACATCAACATGCAGGTGATTTTTGTGCTAGGCGAACTTCATTGGTGTTGGGCAAGTGCCTGGCAAGTGCATATACTTCCATGTCAATTGACCTGTATTATGTTTATTATGATTATTGTGATGATGATGATGATGATGATGATTATTATTATTATTGTTATTATTATTATATAATTAGGTAGAGCAAGAACGTCTATTATTATTCATGATGTAATACATCGGCCAAAATAGGGAAACACCCCTGGAACTCCATATATATATATATATATATATATATATATACCTAAAGGTTTATAGTGAGACATTACAGAAGTTAAGGAGATCCATTCAAAAGAAACATGGCATGTTGAGTTCCAGGGGGATATACTTGCTCTTATGGGCGTGCGGGAGGGTAGTAGTCGGTGGGGGCAGCGGGCTGTGTCGCAAAGATAGGTCTGTATCCGCAAGGAAGGAAGGAAAGGCTTGGTTAGGTTAGGTTGGTACAGCATACCTCTTCCAAAATCCGAAAAATCATCCTTGCCTTTGCGACATAGCCAAGCTGCCCCCAGCCACCACTCCCCCTGCCGCCTCCTGCACACCTGTAAGGGTTACTCTTTCCTTCCAGGGTGTTTCCCTATTTCAGTCAGAAAGGAACCAGAAAAGTTTGTTATGCATGTTGTTGGCTTTTTTCTGAATAAAAATGTTTTCCGGCTGTGGTACAACCAGACCTGAACATCTCTGACAATGTGTCAGGTGAAAATACCAATAGATATTCATTTCAATCATGCACATGCATTCCCATTGCTATATCTTGATGTGCAGAACTGGAATAAGGAATTCATTACATTTTACCAGGTCCCAGGATTTGTTAATAAAATTAAGCATGCTCTGCTCTGTGAGCGAGGTAGGTGCCTCAAGTTTCTGGGCTGACTATGTTCTAGGTGTGATGGATATAAAACGACAGTCACTTTTCAATATAGTCTTCTTGTACTGTACAGTACTACAACACACTCCTTACATCCCTGGGGTAACAAACAATACTGTTGGAAAAATATTCAGAAGTTTTATATCTGCAAATGCTCATAAACTGCCTCCTGCATCTCTTCCCCCCCCCCCCCCCTCC
>KZ538776.1:0-32530 GCA_000934665.2 Catajapyx aquilonaris | reverse complement strand
CCCGAAGTTGAGTTTATTGAAATGTGGGATGAAATCTGCAAGCAGAAATGTTTACATTAAGTTTGTCCACTCATGAATGGCACTACCTGACATTATTTCCATCACCCCTGGAACATAAACAGGGCAGAAACTTCAGGCTAATACCTCATAATTATATCTCTCTGAACTACAAAATGTCTAATTGTAGTTAAAACTGGTCAATAGGAACATGTGGTCTGAGTGTACATGAAATACGTTATCAATAACATATCCAATTACATCTTAACTTACATGCACTAAAAAATTCTCCTTCAGAGTCACAATGCCCAACCATCCATGGCACATCCAACACATGTCCATTATGCAGTGCCTGCAGTGGGCTCTCATCCAGAAATTTTCCACTGCCTCTAACTTCTCTTGTTGGGCCAAATGGCACAATTGGAAATATAAGCCATTTCTGGAAAAATGTCATCATTTTAAAATGGACTCGTTTCAATTATGATGGACAAAATGGCAAACATTTGCTGACCGAAAACTTAGGGAGCATTTCTGCCACTTTTTCACCATCAACACTGCGCAAACACTTGATCATGACTTCTGAATTATCTGTTGGGCAGTCCAACATTCCAGCAAGGATCTTTGACTGGGATGCTATTCGCTGAGGTTCCATGTAAGCCCATACATCAAGGGCAGTTCCACTTTGGCTGATGGCATTGTTGAAGAGGCCTGGATAAAGAAGTAAAGTTAGTGCTGGTTAGTCAGTTCTCAAGGTGACAATAATAGTCAATAAGTGGGCAGCAAGGGCAGAACACCACACTTCGCCCTTTTGTAAGAGTGACACTCTCTGCATACACAGGAAGAAAATACATGTATAAACATACAATCCGACCTATAATTGTGACAGTAGTAAAGCCCTATGCTTTGTTAACCTTGGAGAAGGAATGGTGAATGGAGGCAGTGTCTATCTATGCCGAGTCACAAGTTTAGTGCTGTACATAAACTGACACAGACAGTTAGACAGGAAGGGCCTGAAAGTAATGCCTTTACTGACTTTATTCCCTACCTGATGTTGTGAGCTGAATGCTGGTGCACAATGGATAAACACATCAAATTATAGTCATATAATACCAAATTTTTTTAAATAACAAAATTTATCGACAAATAAAAAATTATTTATCAGAAATATCGAAATAATATCTTGAAAATGTTACTATTTTCCGCTCGATTGACATCAGACACCTCCAAAACCGGTTGGACAATAAAGATGCAATTTTAAACTCACCCAGCATGACAAAAGTTATTGCTGATATTTAGTCGTATTTAGTGGTACAGAGGTGGAAATTAATGGAGAAGCCCAAGTACTGCCGCCTGGCAGAGTTTTTCCTTTACAATTTACATAAAGCTGCTTAATGTAAAGGAAAAGCTCCGCCAGGCGGTGATACTTGTGCTTATCCATTAATTTCCACCACACTACAGTGCTGGACATTAATGGTGTCCTACTGGTGGTGCCACGAGCCCCTGGCAGTAAAAGAGCAAATCGAAGTGTTGTATTGGTTGATCATTCATCACTTCAATTTGCTCTTTTGCTGCCAGGGGCTCATGATGCCACTAGTAGGACACCATTAATGTCCCGCACTGTACAGTCAGCTTTTTAAAAAATTGCCCTGACATTCTCATATTACCCAAATCTCTACACTGTTGCAATGTGGGTTGCAGGTGTCCTGATTAAAATTTACAATGCCTGAAATGATCAGGTGTGGTGTTCTTTTAAAAATTTCAACTGGCACCAACTGCTGCTTACTTTATTTTAACCACTTAGCCCACAGGCAGGTAAAACCTTCCAGAAAATTACGTTCATTTGTGTTTCTCAATTTACAAGTATTGCAACCATGTTTTCGCAAGGACAGATGGCTAACTTTCATGAAACTGACCCTTGTGCATTTTAAGTAATAACCAGAGCAGTTGCAACACATTGTCTTAACTGTGCAGTGAAAATAAATAAATTTAATTCAGTTAAAAATATAAAACGTAAAAATATAATTAATAATGACATTTATTATTAATTTCATAACTCTGTTTCGCTGGAACCTAACCCCATCATGAAACAGGGCCTACCTGTAAATTAAAGGCAGATCAGTTTACTGCACATGTTGATGATTTCATTAATTCTTTGTCATAGCCAGTGAGAGAATCCTCACCAATTGTCCCTGCAATCTTCAGTTCACATCTGTGACTTCCACTCTTGGTGCCAGTAATGCACTGAAACACACTACATACTGCTTACATTGTGGGGAAGGTGTGGTGGCCGAGATGGTAACGTCTCAGCTTGCTGAGTGAAAGGTCCCAGGTTCGATCCCCGCCTGGGGAGTTCCCTTTCACCTGCGTCAGGAGGGTCCCTCACCTGCACCAAGGAGGTGTCTGGCAACCTAACCTCCTGGGGGACTGCACATGGCCCAAAAGGCTAGGACAATGCACCTGCACAAGTGTCCCCTCCCCAACAATCCCTTTCCCTACCCCATTTCCCGAAGTCCTTGCACGGAGATTGAAGTAAAATGGAAAATTATTCTAAAATGGTGGTAAACCCCTCCCCTATAAACCCTAATCTGGTTATCACGGGGTAATAGAAAAAAAATAAAAGAACAAAAAAATATTGCTTACATTGCAGGAACTATCATTCTCGGAAATATGGCAGTTCTCTCCAATACTTGAATGCTGCACTGATGGCAACCAAACCAACATGGATAGGCAAGACCTCCTAATTATTTATTCTCACATTAAGTCACAACCATATTTGCATGCAATACCAACTGGCTCTTATTCTTGCTGTCCTTGTAGTTTTTTAGGGTGGGTGTTTCAGTGTCCTCTAGTAGCAGCCAAATAGTGGCAACTAGCTAGTAGCTATTACAGTGTGGCCGCTAAACGGGTTTTTCATCCCGCAACTATCTACACTATACACGGTGCGCCAGAAGTAGTCTAACAGGTTTGAGAATTTTTTACGTCCTTGCAACTGCAATTCAGGTAAAATTTTAACATAATAGCATGGGGCGATGTCGATAGTGCCTGAGGATTCCAATAGCGACGATGTCATCGCCACCTGAAAGATGGCTGGGCGCTTGTCACTAGAGGACCGCATTCAGTGCAGCCCCCGGACACTTATACTACATTCTGAGCTTGTCGCCTGCCGATGAGTTTTGCAGCGGGTGCTCACCTGAGAGCGCCATGAGACATTTCCCAGAGCAATTATGTGGCGACCCTACCGGACTAGGCTGAACTTTATAGGTACAAAAGGGAAGTGCTACATTGGGGGGCCCAACATGGGCGCCGGCGGCCATGTTGGACTGGCCACCACGATCCTGCGATCTGACACCTCCAGATTTTTTTTTGTGGGGTGTATTGAAAGAGAAAACATACGCCCAGAAGCCCAAAACTCTTCCCCAATTACGAGAGAAGATCCGGGAGAGCTTTGCAACAATTTCTCCGGAATTTTGTGCCAAAGTGTGCAGGTCTGTCCAGGGTCGACTACGTGAGTGCCTCGGCGGTGATGGCAGACAAGTTCTGTGACCTCCTGTACAGTCAGACATCACAGCATCATGTATGAAAAATACCTGGATGCATTATCAGAGTATGTGCTATTGTGTGATTCATTCAGTTTCAAATTAATAAATCACTGCACCAAGAAAAAAATTCACAAACGTGTTAGACTACTTCTGGCGCACCCTGTACAGTATCTAATCAGCCAGTTTTCATATTATTAAATGCTGAGTGAAGCTTTATATGGCCATCGTACATATTACTGGTAGTGAAAAAACTTTACCTTATGAATTTTAAAATTTCATACAACTTGCCCACCAGGTTTGTACATTACCTGATTTCAAACCAGGAAATGAAATACAACTTCTTGAAGACATTTTTGTACCCCACAAATTATGTGTCTTGCGATATAATTTTGCTTTTAAATAATAAATTAACCAACCGAAGCAGTTTGGTGGATTGGATAAGGTGTTTGACTGCGAATCGGGAGGTCCTGGGTTCGAGTCTCGGGGCCGGCAATCCTACCCGTGGTTTTCTGTGGTTTCCCACGGTCCACCCAGGAGAATTCCGGGATTGCTTCCTAACTAATTAGGCCACAGCCGCTTCCTTCCATCCCTATCCTATCCCAAAAAGCGAAGTAAAAATGAAAGCAAAGAGTTCCAGTCAAAACAAAATTGGGATGAACTTCCCCCCTAAAGAGCCGCCAGCTGATAACGGGGTATGAATTATTATAAATTATTATTATTATTAATAAATTAACCACATTACAATAACTTGATGCAGCACTCATGTATATATTCCACAAAAATTTCAATGATTATGACTGGGCACCCACCACCTGCTTTGAAAATTAACAACTCACCAATGACTAACCACATTCCCAGTAATCGTAAGAGATTGGTAGTGAAACTTATCGTTACAACTGAAATGCTTTGGTATTAATAAACAGTGGCGTATCGTGGGGGGGCAGCCGGGGGGAGTTGCCCCGGGCGCCAACATTTAGGGGGCGCAAAATGAGAGAGAGAGAAGGAACATAATTTCATTCACCTAAGCTTGTGACTTTGAACCCCAAAAAATTTTTCGCCTGTGGCGGGCTTTACCTTCCCCCCTTCCCCCCCAAAGGAACTTTCTTGGTGCGCCACAGTTTCGTCCGCTTCGTATTGTTCCGGGCTCTGTTCATGAACGTGATACATTATTGTATACAGAAGAGGCACAAGGAACAGTGACCATTGTTCGGTTACCCCTGCCGACGTGGTGTGCCAAGAAACGAGCTGCAGAAGAGACTTTGGTGTACGACTACTTCCCCGATGTCGAAAGGGGGGGGGGCAATTCTCCCCCCTTGCCCCCCCTGCCACTGCCCCTGACACGTTATGCCCCCACACGTTATGCCCCACACGTTATGCCCCCACACGTTATACCTGCCCCCCCTGCCACTGCCCCCCCTGCCACTGTTAATAAATGATACTCTTAAACAAACATAATTTTTACCAACCCTTCGACATTGGCGAGAGAAGATGGTAGTGCACACTGGCACTTCCTGCACTCTCTCCAAAGATGGTGATCTTCTCAGAGTCTCCTCCAAACTCCTCAACATTCTCCTTGACCCACCTCAGAGCCATGCTTTGGTCTTTCAGGCCCATGTTGCCTTGGACGACCTCATCAGCAGTGCTCAGAAATCCTGCAATGTTCATGTTTGATCAGAGAAAGTTACATTTTTATGAACACATCATGACTCACCAAAGGGACCCAGACGGTAGTTTATGGTGACCAAAACTATGTCCTTATTCATAAGCAATGTTGGACTGTACATAGCAGGGTTCCCAGATCCAATAGTGAAGCCACCACCATGAATCCACACCAGGACTGGTCGTTTAGGGTTATGGGCATCTTTTGGTATCTATTTGGTTACATGTTGTCAGTACATTGTTCAATATATATTTTTCAATAATAACAATACAAAAGGGTATTTATTTCAAGTAAATTAACAATTCCAAAAATTTACCAGGGTTTGGACAGTGACACTGACAGCAAATTTTCAAATATCCATCTTTCACTTGAGATCAATTGAGGGGTGCTCTTCCATAACGTGGTAAGTACCATTTTTGCGGAAAATCATTTTTTTGTGTTTTCTCGCAGCAAATGCCACCCTGCAGTTGCCCTAAAAACGTGGCTGTCCTATGAGCCTCCGTTCCGAAAGTATCGATACCGAAGGTTTTCAGCCATCACTCATACAACGGGTTAGAACGAGGCAAATTTGCCAAGAGAGATCATGGAGGACATTGCCTCATCTGCGGCTGAGAAAGGGACAACAGGGCGTCCGAAGAAACGCTCAAATCCAGAAAAATGGGGAAAAAACATTCGGAAGAAGCACCGCAATACTGGCACAAGTTACACTGCTACGATGGGAGAGGAAAGAAAGGCAAAGCCACCCCAGCGCAGGTGTGGCCAGAGTGCTCCATGTTTTATTCCTCTCTTACATAATTAGTATCATCCTCCACACTTTTATAAAATACCGTATTTACTCGCATATAAGACGCACACGCGTATAAGACGCACCCCGGTTTTGAGGCGAAAAATCGGGGAAAATCGGTTGTTGACTCATATAAGACGCACCCAGATTTATTGCCGTAGTTTGGGAACTGGCCTCGCAATGCATGTGCAATGCATGTGCGTGTCACCGGAATTGTGCACGTGTGGGGACGGGGAGAGCATATCAATGGAAGTGAAGGAGAAACGCATGTCGTACCGTGCCGATTTCAAGAGGAAAGTGATCAACTGTGCTGACAGGACATCAAACAGACAAGCTTAAATTTTTCAATAAACGATTTTCACGATTTCTCACGGGTTTCACCCGTTGTGCCCTGCCGTATAAGACGCACACGCATATAAGACGCACCCTACTTTTTGAGCTACAAAAATCAGAAAAAAAGTGCGTCTTATATGCGAGTAAATACGGTACTGACAAAATATAAATAAGAGGTCTGCAGCCCGCATGATTCCACAACAACAATGCATGAACAGCAATTTTGTATGCCACGGTTATAGCCACTCATATAAATTAAACCATTACAGGTATCATGTAAATGCCACTCACTTGCTACAAGACACAGAGAGAAGCTCTTTCATGCTTTTTTCAACTCTCTTTCAACTTGCAAACCTCCTTCAGTATCTCATCTTAAGGCAACATACTGATTCTCATTGCAACCCAATGTGGCACTTGCCTCGTTTTGGAACTTTTTCTTTTTTTGCAAATTTTTTCCTACTATACGTTTTAATACAAGCATAATAATTTGTAGTGTTATTTTGGCTAGTATTGTTGTATGGTTTTTAAAATAAATAATTGTAGTCCTCAAGGTACACAAGTTTCCTCACAAAATGGAAAAAACCCTCCCCTGTAAAATTTCATTTTTGGCACTTACCTCGTTATGGAAGAGCACCCCTCAATTATTGTCACAATATATCACTTATTCATAATGCACTTGCATTAAAAAATATAATACCTACCAGAAACAGTACAACTGATCATCAATATAGTTACCCAAAATTTGAATGTGTCTGGAACAAGTTTCCTCATCTAGAAGTCTCTAAATTAATTTCCAAAAATATCGCTGTAAAACTCGAAATTCAAGTACTTCCGGCCAACTACTTAGCTGATTAAATTATGAAATACATTAAAATACAAGGAATAACAATATTGAGAATAGTGCAGTGGTTTCCAACCTTTTACCAACTGCGACCCCCTAAACATGTTTCCATAAATGTGCGAAACCCCCCCCCGGGCCCCTTCTACAACTGACCCATTTCCAAAAACATACACTCTTACGGCCTCAAAAATGGTTCAATTTACACAGAAATCGCAAAAAAAAAAGTTGAACAAAGGCTCGTGACCCTACACGCGACCCCCCCCCCCCCTGGGGGTCGCGATCCCCATGTTGGAAACCACTGGAATAGTGTCATAAGAATCTGCTGAAATCGTCGTACTTTGGGAGAAATAAATTATTTCTTACATGAGGCTTTCCTGCTACTTCGGAAATCTCCCTAATTCATTTATTTCTTGCGAAGTACGACGATTTCAGCAACTTCGTCTTGCATGGTTCTCAAGGTTAATATTCTGTATATTTGAATGTATTCATAATTAAATCAGCGTAACAGTTGGCCGGCAGTTCTCGAATTTCGAGTTTTTTTACAGCGACCTTTTTGGAAATTAATTTTGGAACTTCTAGAGGAGGAAAATTGTTCCAAACACATTCATAGCATTTTCAAGGTACATGAAAGTATAGCTGTTATTATTTTGTAAAATATATTGTCCTTATCTTCAGAGTACGTGTAAGGGAAAATCTAGGCGGTGGACTAACGGTTGGCCATTAGTAATTGAATTTCAAGTTATTACCTTTGAAAATTAATTTAGGGACTTCTAGATGAATGAAAATGGTTTCCAACACCTACATAGTGTAGAGCATGAACGTGTAAGTGTATCTGTTATTATTTGTGAAATATCTTGTCCTTATCGTCAGAGTAAGTGCAAGTGAAAATCTAGGTGATGGAATTTACAGCAATCTTTTTGGAAATTAATTTAGGGACTTCTAGACAAGGAAAATAGTTTCCAAGATATAAGTTATGTTTTCCGTGAATGTGTAAGTATAGCTGTTATTATTTGTAAAATATGTTATAATTATCTTCAGAGTACGTGCAAGCCAAAAACTAGGCGCTTGCAATATAGCTATACTCTGCGGCGATCCTTTAGGAAATTAATTTAGGGACTTCTACACGATGAAACTGGTTCCAAACACACACATAGAGTAGAGCATGAACGTGTAAGTATAGCTGTTATTATTGGTAAAATATCTTATTTTTTATCTTCAGAGTACATGTAAATTTAACAGAAACGAAAATCTAGGCGATGGCAGTATAGCTGGGGCTCAAGGGGTTAATGAGCAGGCTAATTCTGATGATTTGTGTCAGCCCCCTGTCACTCCTACGATACAGTAGTTTAATATAAAAGTATCCCCCAGACAGAGAATTTGGCGCTGGCGCGCTCCCACAGGAATCTACCCCTGCCAGCCACCCAAATCCTAGTCTGCAAACGCCCTCTGAGGAAAGGACGGTTTGGGTTGGTTCCGAAGGTGGCCAACCCAAACCGACACCCCAGTAGATTCCTGTGGGGGCGTGCCAGCGCCAAAGTCCCCTCATGGCGGAGATTTTTATATTAAAGTCAACACAGGGCTAGGCTGGAAGAGACAGGGGGCTGATTTGTGTTAATCAGCTGGTCACTCGAAGCTTACAGACCAGACTTCATTATAAGAACAGATTCGCATATTCCAAGAAAGTATTTGGCATCTGCATAAGACCACTGGGCTCGCATAGTTCTACAATATATTCTGCCATTGTAGAAAGTGTTGGCCTTGGGCATAATTCCAGCTTACAAACAACAGTTCATAATTGCACAATGCTCTTTGACCATCCTGTTCTACAGCATCAGTCCTTTCAGCAAAGAACAACATGATGTCAGATTAAGCCTGCCTCCACCCTGGCTCTTCCCCCTCTCAAGTCCTCGAATCACTCCACCAAGCACACTACTGCGCATTAGTGACATTTTCGTGTGACGTCATGTCGTTCTTTCACTGAAATGACTGTAAATACCATTCTGCTGCACATTGCTGTAAGTCAACCTGAGCCTAACCCGTGACTCGCCACCACCTTTGGGCCATGTATGCTTCTCCCTACTTTAGCCATTCAGTGACTCAAGGGCCTAATGCAATCCTCAACTTGGCAAAAGAATAAGAGGGTGTCCCAGCATTGGCCAACTCAGAAAAATAACTTTCAATGTCTGATATGCTGCAAAAAAAATGTGTTGCAACCAACCAACTGGATATTATCCTAATGGCACACTAAGTTCTACCTGACACTCCCAGCTTCTGTATCAAAACCTGTCTCACAAGCAAGATGGATTCAGAAAGCAGCTGGCCATTATTCTACAACACTTACATTCTCACAAGTACAGTATGTCAGTAGCTACATACTCCCTAACTGATTATTATCAGTGTTAAATCTTGGACCTCTAAAGACAGTCAACAATTTGGCAAGAATCAATATGTACACATTACAATTACCTCTCTGGAATAGACATTCAAGTAAAGACAATCCTCGTCACCAGCAACGCTGTGAGTGAAGAACTCGTCATATTGCAGGCACATTGCTGCTGGTGTGCTTCCATCCAAGATATTGGTCCATGCTGAAGCTGGCTGAGTGGGCTGCAAATTGATAACTTGGTAATAATTCCAGGAGCATTTCAGTAACATGATTCAATAAAAAGAGTTTCCAACCTTGAACCGCAAATTTCCAACTGGAGGAGCAGCATATGGAATTCCCAGGAAAGAATAAAAAGGATCTCCCTTAGTTGATTCTTGAATGAAGCCACGCACAGAACCCTTTTTAGTGCGGACCACAGGGTGTTCAGCTTCACTACCCCATACCAGTGTCGCAACAAAACAGCAAGCAAGCACTCTCAAAGTAATCCTGAACATGGTGAGTGTCTCATGCAGGACTGAGGATGCTATGACATAAATCAGCAGTAGACCTAGTTCTTATTATATAACTTTCAAGGTTATGATAGCAGTTATCCTGAGTGTCAATGATAGAAGTCAACAGGATAAAGGTCATTCTCATCAATGGACTCATAATTCAAACTATACCATCCAGAGTGTAAGTTTTATCAAGACAAATACTTCATATCATCTGCAATTGTCTATTTCTGCATCAAAAGATAAACCCAAATAAATTTAATTAATTAAATTAAATCTACCAAAGGTTTAAAGGCAGGGTTCTCTATTTTGGCAAATTTGGCCTAAAAATCAGAGAGAAATCACTGATTCATCCAAATATGTGGTCAGTTGCAGCCACACATTCAGAATCTGCATATTTTAACAAAAATATTTTGAAGTACTAAGGATGCTATGACATACATCAGTTGTAGGCCAGGCCCTTGTTATATAACGTCTTAGATCATGACAGTAGTTATCAAGTGCAAGTGTCAATGATGTAAGTAATTAGGATAAAGGGTCATTCTTATCATTAGGTTAATTATTCATACTACTGTATATGATACAGAGTGTAATATGTGACATGAAAGAATGAGTTTCGACTTTATCGAGACAATAACATGCAGTTGGCCCCAAATTACCTGCAATAATTGGCCCCAAGGCCATCCCCTCCTCCTGAGGATTGAAACCCATGAAAAATCCGAACCCTACTTACATGTTTTTAAACATACATATACAGGGTGAAAGGAAACTAGTGGACAATAGCCAGGTAGACTGATAGTACTCGCAAAACTAATGTAGGGACGTGTAGGATTAGTTTTGGGCGCCGTTGTGTAGTTAATGCATACAGCACCTTTAAAGTGTAGAAGGCTGGATGGTAAAATATGAAGTAAAAATGACAAAGTACCCGGGTGTCGCACCCCGATTATTACTCTGACAGGATTTGATCACCTATTGCACATGGACGATGTGTTACGGACCCAAGGCCGGATTATTCGGAGGCCATCGAGCTGACTTTCGCTTCCTTGAAGCTGGCGGAACAGATGTGACATAACAAAACTTTGACGCTTATAAATGCATTAACTATTCAATGGCGTCCAAACTAATTGCACATCCCAATATTAGTTTTATGAGTACTATCAGTCTACCTGGCAATTGTCCACGACTTTCCCTTCACCTTGTATACATACCTATGATACGTTTAATTTATTAATATTACACTTGTTCAGATATCAACAAAAACAAACAGTTTGGTATCTAGGCCACGTTCATGTTCACACCTCCTCTTGGCTAGGAGTGAACATGAATTATCTATTTCTATCCGTTATTCCCATTATTGAGAGATTTGTCTGATAGACACCCCTGCATACTATCTCAATTATCTTACGCTGATTAAAATCACTCGTTTGTTGGCAAATTTGCGTCACCGCTCTCCAAGTGTGTTCTTATTGGGTCGCAATCTTCACTTTGATTAAGGGGATGACTGTATGTGGTGCAATGTCAGGGAGCCTTCCTTCCTTCCTTCCTTCCTNCCTTCCCCCCCCCCCCCCCCCAGCACCTCGATTTTTGTATGTCCTGTCTTCCGCACTCCTCGCCATCAGTTTTTTTCAATCTTCCAACTTTTCCACCTGATCGTTCCGCCTTTTGGAATGAAGTCATAATTTCCCTTTGACATTTTCTTCAAAGATAAAATGTAGATAAAACCCCACTGATAGCAAATACCTATAGCAAAAAAGGCAATTACTAAACATGCCATTACCATCTTGAAAACAAATTCAGGGCAGTGTCTAAAATAAGAATTAATGACAATAATGCTGAATTTATTTCAAAATGTTGCTCTTGGACTACAATTTCGACAAAGAGTAGGTACACTACAGATGACAAAAGGCAACTTTCTTATATTTTTCTGCTTTAATGTTTAATGTTTGAATAAATGTAATTAATAAATGTTTTAATTAATGTTTAATGTTTTTTTTAGTTGCCATCTATGAGAAAGCTCTGCAAAGTGTAAAAAACATGCATATTCAGACTTGAAGGTCAAGAAGGTGGGAATTCATATTATCTGTGAAACCTTTGAACTTTAAAAAAATGTAGCATTTATCAGCACAGCTCCGTCCTCAATTTTAAAAATAATTTCCAATTCTAACATGTAGAATTTATTTCTTTTCGGTACAAGTGGGAACATTAAAATAGCCTAGATTAGAATTTAAGGGGGCGCATTAGTAAAAAAATACGGTAACAATCGGTAACAATGTGAGCCCTTGGCGACTACGTAAACAAACTCGCGTTTGCATGGACAGCACATGGGGATTCGACATGTCCACGCTTCTGCGGCCGTACGGCCACTAAAATGGAGCAATGGACACAAAAATTACACCAAAAAATATGACATGCTCTGGCGCAGGGCACCTTCAGCGTCATTTTACCATTTTCGGCCTAGAAGTGACCTTTTCATCGAGTTGAAGTGAAAGGAAAATGGCGTTCCCAAAAAGCCCATTTGAATAACATGGCGGCAGGAACGCGACAAATTCGGGAACGCTTCGGTGCCCGTATGTCCACAATTTTAAGGCAATCATATCGAGTATGGTACCATAGTAAAGGCCAAACCTTTCCGCAGGGCCCCTTCGGCGTGATTTTTCCAATTAACCGTCTGTTTCGCCACAAAAAATAAAATTCCCTCAAAAATGCGCCTACTGTATTTTTACTCATGCGCCCCCTTAACAAATGAAACATGATTATTCAAGAAGAGATTGAAACACTCGAATTGTAACTTGAAAGCTGAAGTCTCATTAAAAGATTTATTAACCCAGATATGCCTGAATTATTTTTTGTTAAATTTTTAAAATGTTTTTCTTTTTATGAGCAAATAAAGAACTAACATAAAGATGGAATTAGTTCTCCTCTAAAATGTAACCAGAAAAATTCAAAATTCCTGGACATGTGACTAAGCAGTGACCAATGGAATGTCACGCACATGTTTCTGGTTACACTTTAGGGGAAAACTAATTCCATCAACGCATTCCCTTCGTGATCCTCTTTCATTTGACGTATATGTTTATTGGGGTTTGACCACTTCCACTAACCGAAAAATTTCTCCAAAAAGGTCTCATTTTCAGTATTTTCCTCAATTTCGCGATTTTTTCCCCTCCCAACGGTATTGCGTAATTTGGCTGAAACTTGACATGACGTGTTATGGCATAGTCATGTACAGCGGTGATATTTTTTAGCAAATTCCGAGATGGTCTAGCAACATTTCGGCCTACTTGATTCGGAATGACCCATATAGGACGCTAGGCATATCTAGACTTTCCAAACTCAATAACAATGGGTTTTCCTTTCCAAATGCAACCATTTACTTTCTTCAATGCTGCCTCAGCTTCAGAAATGTCTGAAAGTAAAAATATTTTGCATTATGGCATGTACAAAATTGCTCCTAGTAATGCCTTATTTCAGACATGTCACAATTTTCTCAGTAGTAAATTTGGATATTTGAAAATTGTTTTTCATAATGTGGAACAGGCTTGCAATGTGCTTTCAAAAATGTTGACACTGGAGTCATGTGTGTGAAATCATTACGCCCTAACCTTTACAAGAAAATCTACGAGGGTATGCTGATAATTTTTGCCTTCATGGACATAGAATGTGTAATACAGAACATGTCACAGGACAATCCAGGTAACATCAAATGAAAGCCTGAAATGTCCTCTTCAAAACCATATACAGTAAAACTTCTGTAAGTCGAACTTCCCTAACTTGAATTTCTATAACTCGAAGTGCTGGCAGGGCCTTACGATGGGATATCAATGCATTTTCGGTCTCCCCAAGTCGAAGTTCATGTTGACGAGTATGGAAAATTTTCTCATTTCCCAGCCAAAGGGTTGAGAGTATTAGGCAACATGCACAGAAAGGCTCATTTTCGTGATCTCCATCAACCAGACGCATTGAAAGAAGTGTTCGAATCGATTGTGACAATTAAATCCTTGAATCTAAGAGTATAAGCAAATGTCCAAACAGAGATTTTTTTTACAACAAAACAACGAGGAACATTGTAAGTGTGATAGTGACAGTTATTTTTAAGTTTTGAACACCTTTCGTCGCTGGATATAAAGGCAGGCTTCCTTATAGAATTCTGTGCTTTAAAAAATCCAAACTTCTCAAACTCAAATCTTCTATAACTTGAAGTTTTTTCCGGTCCCATGGAGATTCGACTTATAAAAGTTTTACTGCAATTTTCTCCATAATCACCACTAAACAGCAGTACACTTGCACAAATGATGTACCGTCAGAAGGGGATATTTTACACAGTTTTGTTTGGCTCCCTATTAACTGCATATTATGTGAATGTGAGATTTCGAAACCATTGCATGCAGACAACCTACATATTTATGCGATGCAGGATTAACCCCTTCGGCCCCAGATCGGCCCGAACCACAGTTTTTAGCTTACGCGTACTCCGAAGATACGGACAAGATATTTTACAAATAATAACAGCTATACTTACGAGATCTGGGAAAACCCTATGAATGTGTCTGGAACCATTTTACTCGTCTAGAAGTCCCTAAATTAATTTCCAAAAAAGGGCTATAATAACTCGAAATTGGACTACTGCCGCCCAACTTTTAGGCTGATTGAATTATGAAATGCGTGAAAATATGCGGAATAACAACCTTGAGAACCATGCCAGAGGAATTTGCTGAAATCGTCGTGCTTTGCGAGAAATAAATTAATACTTATTTGCGGCTTTCTGGCCCTTCGGAAAACTTCGGAAAACTCCCACATTTATTTGTTTCCCATGAAGTACGACGATTTCAGAAAATTCTTCTCATACTCATTTAGGAGTTTTCCTAAGTGCTAGAAAGCCGCAAATAAATATTAATTTATTTCTCGCAAAGTACGACGATTTCAGCAAATTCCTCTGGTATGGTTCTCAAAGTTGTTATTCCGCATATTTTCACGCATTTCGTAATTCAATCAGCCTAAAAGTTGGGCGGCAGTAGTCCAATTTCGAGTTATTATAGCCCTTTTTTGGAAATTAATTTAGGGACTGCTAGACGAGTAAAATGGTTCCAGACACATTCATAGGGTTTTCCCAGATCTCGTAAGTATAGCTGTTATTATTTGCAAAATATCTTGTCCTTATCTTCGGAGTACGCGTAAGCCAAAAACTGTGTGGTTCGGGCCGATCTGGGGCCGAAGGGGTTAAGCATGTAGTAGATTTTACTAATAAATATAAAAAATAAAAAGCTGCTGTGTAAAGTTACCCAGGTTTTGGGACAACTTTACACAAGCTTGCCATTTCAACCTAAAATGCCATTACAACAAAAAATGCCCCCCATAAGAAAGCAGGAGGAATGAGACTACAAATGCAGTGGCTACACTAATTTTAAGAATACTCTTTACCTGAACATGAACCACTAAAGTGTGAGATACAGGCACTAGTATAATTACAAATAAATACTGGTACTGGTATAAAAACAAACACATAGCACCAGGTAACACAGTGAAGCACTATTAATAAAAAATTCCTCAAATAGCGGCAGCATAATGTGGAAAACCAAACAGACACTTCACAGAGGCTTCTTTAAATGTTGTGTCACACCTGCACAACTCTGTCAGATCAACAAGAATTCTAACATCTTAGCTCTTTTCTACTTCCGAAATGTCCTACACATGGGGAGGTGTGGTGGCCGAGATGGTAACGTCTTGGCTTGCTGAGTGAAAGGTCCCAGGTTCAATCCCCACCTGGGAGTTCCCTTTCACCTGCGTCAGGAGGGTCTCTGACCCGCGCCTTGGAGGTGGCAACCTAACCTCCAGGGGGACTGCACGTGGCCCAGTTTGAGACAATGCACTTGCACCCGTGTACCCTTCCCAAGAAGCCCCATCCTTACCCAATGTCCTTGATTCCTTGCACCAGAGTCTGAAGAAAAAAACTTACACTCTAGAAAACTGATGGTGGTGTGCCACCCCCTATAAGGGCTCAGCCCTATCATGGGGTTAAAAAGAAAATGTCCTACACGTTTGACCACACAAAAGAATAAGGCATTTTTTATTTCAACCTACCTATGACATCAATGGGTGAGCCGGGAGAGCTCACACCAGCAGCACCTAGGCTTATAGTAGACCAGTGAATTTTTACCAGATAATTCCACCACAACCCATTTTCCCTGCACCAAATCACGATCATGATCATTTTCACAGTCAATCATTACTGTTACTCATAATTTTCATTCAAAAGTGGCACCAGAAGGGTTGGACTCTTGGAATGCTTTGTGTAAAGTTGCCCCTGATTGCCTAAGTAAAATGACCCTTGTCAGCATAACACTGAATTTTAACATATATATTTTGAAAAACTACTTCATACCCATATAATGTAGATAACAACCCTTCAGGGGACATCATATTTGAATCTGGGAACATTTGCATCCCACATGACGAGGGTGCACTACGAAGTTTGCAGATGCTAAGAAGTGCCACAAAATGCTGCCTAATGTACTAGTCCCCGCAACAGACAGTCGCAGGGTCACTCAATGACTTCCAGATTTGGCTAGTAGCTCCGCACATGCACTGGTCAGTGGTCAAACAACAGCAGCAATCCCTTGCTTCCTGTGGAATCATGATGTCACCCACCACGAAACCTAATATTTTCCCCTGATTTGTGTAAAGTTACCCTGGCTGTGTAAAGTATCCCCTTCTGATGGTACTTGTTTTTCCCTTCCATCTACATAGAACTCTGAGCTGTGGGAGAGGCACCAAGCACAAACAGCAGCCTCAACTTCTGCATTGGAGCTGTACCGATTGCCTTTCATCAGGTGTGCCTCGATTTTTGAGAAAAGAAATAAGTCGCAGGGCACATGATCTGGGCTGTACGCCAGATGAGGAAGTGCAGGGAATTTGAGTCTCTGGAGAAGATGTCATGCATGTCGAGAACCTGACCGGTTACAAAACTGTGAATTCTGAGGTGCATGTGGACACTCTGCTGAGGTATTGGGTACAAGTGAACAGGATGCACCCAGGAAAGGAAGTCATTCTTCACCATGATAATGTTCGACCACACACAAGCAATCACATTGCAGATGCCCTCCAGAGACTCAAATTCCCTGTTCTTCCTCATCTGGTGTATAGGGCCCAGAACTTGTGCCCTGCAACTTCTGTCTTTCTCCAAAAATGAAGACACACCTGAAGGGCAATTGGTACAGCTCCATTGCATAAGTTGAGGCTGCTGTTCGCACTTGGTGCCACTGGCACAGTCAAGAGTTCTATGCTGGTGGGAAGAAATAACTACTACATAGTTGGCGTAGGTGTATTGCTGTTGGTGGTGATTATGTAGAAAATTTAATGTATGGTACTGAAGAAGACATTTCAGGCTTTCATTTGATGTTACCTGCATTGTCATGTGACATGTATTACACATTCTAATGATTCTATGTCCATGGAGGCAAAAATTATCAGCATGCCCTCATATAAAATTTGTCCCTAGCAGCTCTCTTTTGCTGAACAGAATGTTGGAACTAGTTTTAAGCGCAAAGAAAACAAAACTTGAAACTTGGATATATTTTTTAAAGCAAGGGGCACAGTATTCTAGAGGTCATGCCACTGCACTGGCCAGCCAAGCGGGAGGTAGAAGGAAAAAAATCCTGTCACCTTCGTTTGGTTGGGTCTTTTCCTGCTTTTCACCCAACATGTCCAGGCAGATTAGCATTCCTTTTCCTGCCCAGGGCCAGGAGAAAAGGTCCCGTGCTAAGGACAGTCCAAAATGACACGAAAAACAGGCTAATTCACTAAGTAGTTGACCCGAATATAGCTTCCTAACCCACACAGAAAGCAAGCAAAGACATTATATTTTGTTTTAAACATTCCATGTATGATGTGAAAGGTGACATCACAGTAGGTGCTGAAAGTGGCCACCACTGACCTCTAGAGTCCAGACACAACCTAACGCACCACTCCAAATTGTCAAATGTCTTTGTCTTTCACATCAAACATGGCAAGTGTAAAACAAAATAGACTGTCTTTGCTTGCATTATGTGCAGATTAGGAAGCTAAATTCTGATCAACTACCTAGTGAATCACCGTGCATTTACAGTAGCCTACCCTCCCTTGGGAACCCCCCACCCATATGCCAGTGGACCAGGGCATTTCGATGTAAAAAGGGCCTAGATGTACTGATCATACAGTATAACACAAAAATTAAGGCCTGTGTAATACATCACAAGAGGTCCTCCCTACCCAAATCATTATAATTACGAGGGACCGAAGCAGTTTGGAGGAGGGGATATGGTGTCTGACTGCTAATCGGGAGGTCCTGAGATCAAATCCCCGGGGCCGGCAACTCTGACCGTGGTTTTCTGTGGTTTCCCACGGTCCTTCCAGGAAAATTCCGGAGTTGTTTCTGTAATTAATAGGCCACAGCCGCTTCCTTCCATCCCTATCCTATCCCAAAGAGCGCAGTAAAATGAAAGCAAAGCGTTCCAGGCAAAACGAACTTCCCCCCTAAAGAGCCGATGGCTGATAATGGGGTATGAATTATTATAATTACGAGGGTTGGATTTTAAATAGTGGCAACCCTGTTCCCCTTGCGCACAGAAACGGGGTTGTGGCTTCTGCGCAAGAAGGGAGATCCAGACAGATGTGGGTCTTGTTCATGTCTAGTTTGGACCCAGCTGTGCTACTGGTGATGGTGACAGGGTAGTTCAAAGGGGCCGCATCCTCGTGCACCGCCCTAAGCCGTGGCATCGAAGTTAGAACATCACTTTTGGTTGAAGATCGAGGTGGCGAGAGGCCATGGCAATGCCCAGTACTACCACGACTTGGAACACCATATAATAATTTGATACCCCATTATCAGCCTACGGGCCTTCCTAGGGGGGGATTTCTCCCAATTTTTTTGTCTGGAACTCTTCCATTTTGTACTATTTTCTCATGATCGAAATGAAGCAGGGAAAGGGAAGGAAGGAAGCGGCTGTGGCCTATATTACGGTAACGACCCTGGAATTATCCTGCCAGGACCATGGGAAACCACAGAAAACCATGGTCAGGGTCGCCGGCCTCCGGGATTCGAACCCAGGACCTCCCGATTAGCAGTCGGACACCCTATCCACTCCACCACTACTGCTTCGGTCTTGGAACACCATATGAGACCAGCGAAACAACGCAATCGACCACACTTCCTGACCACCAGCACCATGACCAGCCCTTTAGCGTTGCCCTATCGCGTTGCCATGTCGCATCTGCAGTGAGATAATTATTGCTTCGTTGGCAATGGGAAACACTGCAGCACCCTCCCTACTCTGCAGGCATGATCCCTTGCGATTTTGATTATTTTGTTCGCAAAAATGAAGGAATCAGTGCAGGGCAACGTATCCAGAGAATTGAAGTGATAGTACACGCTTTCAGGGCGGGTGACTGCAGATATCAACAAACATCACTCTGCTGAAGGCATCCAATGCCTCCCACATGTCTGGAAAGGGGTCATGGAGTGCGGGGACAACTACCTTGAAGGAATGTATATAACAAATTTGTTAATTCAAGCTTTCTTTTGAAACTTATCGCAGTGTTGCCACTATTTAAAATCCAACCCTTGTATTATAATATTTTGTAAGGCAGACAGGAAGAAGGTAAAAACTTCCTTGCCAAAGTGACATCCTTCTTAAGGGTAGAACTGGGTACGTCTTAATGTGTGTCACGTGAAAAAGCCAAAAAAGTAATATCCCTACGGCCAGCTTTTCAGCCTGAATTACTAAGACATATTGAGATTCTGTTTAGCAGAATAATTTTTCGAAATATTTGGTCATATTCATAATATTAAGAAACAGGGCTTACCTGGAAAGGTAACAAAAGCTTGTCCTTTCATTCGTCCTTTTAACAAGCGATACTTCAACGTTGGCCTTCCTGCTTTTTCAGACTCACTGAACATTGTTACAAGGTCACTTTCAGTCACATGTTTGGCTAAGTTCTTAACATACAGCACATTGGATGGCACTCCTGGATCATAATTTGAGAAATGTGAAATCTTCCTGATATCCTCCACACTGAGCTGGTCACAAGCTTCTGGCCTGATGTCGCTTGTACCTACAAACCATGTACTTTGAGCTGTACTTTTGGGTACATGTGTCTCTGTCACTTTGTCAACTGAGATAATTTGTCCATCTTGCACAGTGTACAACTTTTGTCTCTTGGGCTGAACTGGTTCAATTTGTGGTCGTTGCCTTGACCATGCTTTTAATGGCACTGAGGTTTTAATGTCCCACAATGAATCTGGTCTACAAGGGCCCACAAAACGAGATGCTGGTTCCACTTCACATGTTGGCTTGGGATGTAGACTGACAGGCTTCTGTAAATAACAAGGTATAATATTGAAACAAAATATGTGCCAAAAAATTATATTCAGAGAAACTCAAAATAATAGGTAGTAAGAGGATTTTAGAAGACATTTTGAAGATCTATGTATTTAAGAAATTTCAAATTGTGCAATTTTTCCACTCTAAAACCATAACAGGAGGTACTCGAAACGTAAGAAAATTTATATTTGAATTTGTCAAGCAATGGTAGATGTGACTGTGACTTTTTGAAATACCAATTGTTAGTTAAAACTGGAGGTAATGACATTAATGTGCCCAAATTCTTATCCTCCGATTGTAATCCTAAGAGGAATAACGATCCTGGAAGGGATCCTTTCCACAACTCCTTTCCAGTTAACCAGAAAGTATTATAATTAATAATAATTTGGGCAGTCAAAAATTACAGCAAAATACCAGCTCGGGGAATACATTTTCAACATACAGGGTGGAGGGAACTCGCGGATAATCACCAGGTAGACTGATAGTACTTGCAAAACTAATATAGGGATGTGCAATTTATTAGTTTTGGGAGCCGTTGCGTAGTTAATGCATACGGCACTGTCAAAGTTTCGTGACGTCACATCCGTTCCGCCAGCTTCAAAGAAGCAGAAGCCAGCTCGAGCGCCTCCGATCCAGCCTTGGGTCCGTAACACATCGTCCATGTGCAATAGGTGATCAAATCCCGTCAGAGTAAGAATCCAGGTACGACACCCGTGCACTTTGTCGTTTTTACCTCATATTTTACCATCCGGCCCTCTACACTTTAAAGGCGCCATACGCGTTAACTATGCAATGGCACCCAAAACTAATTGCACATACCTATATTAGTTTTACGAGTACTGTCAGTCTACTTGGCGATTGTCCACGAGTTTCCCTTCACCTGTACATCACACTTTAGTCACCTAATTTGGTCCTACTTGAGGCCCAGGGATGTTTTTAGCAGCCAAAATTTAAGATCAAAAACCATACTTGGACCCCTTGTGCTAGAGAAATTGTACAACATTCTTGACATTATGACAAAACATGACGTCCAAATTGCTATTACTTGTGCAACCTCCTCTATACAGGGAGCGTAAGACTGGGTTTTCCAACCTAAAATCTTCTCTGCTAAAAACATCCATGAGCCTCAGTAATGTCCCTATTTGATGGCCAAACATCGATTTACTACAAAATGTGTGCTCCTGGTCTACATTCTGAGTAATTTTGACACAAATGGCTGATATCTGATATGCACTCAAAATAGACTGCTGACTGCTGCTTTTTTTCATCCCCACAAAGGAGGGGATAGCAGTTACTCTTAATTGCTGAAAGTAACCTCATACTTTATGGTTACTGGAAATCAGCTGAATAATTGTAAGCACTCTTCCTTCCTAGAAAGACCACTCTAAATTACTATCATTATTATTGCTGCTGGTGTTGCTATTATCCTCATCACTACTACTACTACTACTCAAGTACTTACAATGACTTTTTGAGGTTGTAATCTGAGGTTCAGATCTGACTCAATTTGCTTGATCTGGTTAATGGGATGTGTCAAGGGGTGGTTGTCCCTCTTGGGTGACTTCCTCTGTCCAATCAGGAAGTGAATGAGTGATGCCTTCTCAGGTAGTGGATTAAGTGAGAGCTCCAAGTCAAGTTCATGTCTGGTTATGTTTTTATGCAGGTCATGCTTCTCTGTCAGTTCTAATGTCTTCATGTATATCCGCTCCGCAATGCTTCTTAGGCGTGACTCAAGTGCATTCCGGCTGACTTTAGCATACTTTTGGTTGAATTCTGCAGGGCTCAGTTCAATGCAATCAAGCTGGAGTTTCACTTCATCATCAGTCAAACCACAACTCTTTAGGTGCTGGATGTTGCCCATAAGCCCCTCAGCTAATTCAAACTGTGTCAGACTTAAGGTTCCCGATAAAAGTTCAGTAACTGGGACAAAACTAGATGACGAGACAAATTCCTTCCTCGCTGCCAATTGTCTGAAATAATTATTGCTCAATTAGTTGGACTGTCAATATCGTTTTTAAAAATGCACAAATATTTCATGCAATAGGTTGAAATGTGTTATGATCCTAAATTTGCAAGCACCACTCCCCCATTTGCACTAAAATTGTTACTAGGATCATTTTAATTAACATTAAATACGACTCCACATTGAGCAGCTTTAACATGCCCCGACCCAAGATGATACACAAGATGTACCAAAAATCAGTTCAACTCTAAATTAATAACAAATTCTTATCTAGTCATCCATCTAATAAACATATTAAGTTAGTATGGCCTCTTTCAAAGTGGCCTTCCTGCCTGTCTGCCTAGCAGCCGAGTAACCAGCTTATAATAAAGCAGCATGTATGTGACATTCCACAGTGCTCAAAGGGCTGGCACAAATTGGTCCCATTGCATTGGTTGGGTAACATGTTTAACACTTGCTGAGCCACAGCTCTTTGCTCATTTGACAGGAGGTCATAAAATTATTACTGGCATGTATCGATCAACATTGTGTTCAATGTCTACAACAACTGCAGTTGCGCTGCCTCTCCTCCTGGCACTTGGCTCCTCCTCAGTCCATTGCTGACTTGTAGTCAACTGACACAAACTGCCTGAAGTCATAAGTATCATACGAGTCTACAACTGTTCCGCTCAAACGGCCATGCACCCAATCTGCAACAATTCATTTTGCCATAATAACAGAGCACACAGTGTATACTTACTCTCTCAGTGTGATTCTCGTGTCCTGCTGCTTGCTAAGCAGATCCCTGACCTGCCTGTCGATTTCGGTTTCGTGTGGTTCGACCGGCGGACAGTATTCGGCATCAATCATCCCATACCTCTTAGCCCTTGCCCCGGAATACTTTGACTCCATCATGATCTGATGCAAGCAATGAAGCTCTCTCCAGACTATAAACAATACAATATTAGCACATAGCCTGTTACTTCACATACATGCAAAAAAAACCATATTGACTTCAGATAAATCATACCTACATACAAGGGCGAGTCAAAACAAATTGGGACTGATTTTTTATGTGATAAAGAGAGTTAGGTCATGACTTTTCGTGAGTGACATCGTGTCCAGAATGCCTTGAAGTATTAGATCACGAATTTTTGCTCAAATATTCTAAAATCCCAAGCGACAGTGACACCGGAAGTAGACCTTGGTTTATATTGGCCTCTGCTCTCCAAGAGGTTGGCGGTGAGGGCCAATATTCAGCGCTGAGGTTTTTCTTCCAGAAAACAGCCACAGAGGTGTACGACATGCTAAGATTGTGAACAGCAGATACGGGTCACCATGTGAGGCCACAAGACATTGAAACTCTTCACAAACATTCCACCCGTATCTGCCTCTCCTATGGAGTAAACAACCTGAGGACCGATCGCATCGGGTGCAAACGCGTCATATGTGCAAAATTTGGTCAGTGCAAAATTGCGTGGGCACTACCATGGGAAATACCACATATTCTGGCAAGGCCATCAACAGATATGCAGCACTATTCCTGAACAATCACTGCACAGGTGGTGTTAATGAGATCCTATGTCAGAACTCTGATGAGATTCTGCAGACTTGTCTTTGAAAGCTTACTACTGACTCGCTGAATGCCTTGTACCATCGAAATGGTATGGAAAACTTCCTCACCATACACCTCTCTTAGCATGCCATATGCATCCGTCGCTGCTGTTGTCTTCAAACAGAAGAAAAACCTCAACGCTGAATATTGGCCCCCACCGCCAACCTCCTGGACGAGCAGAGGCGAATATAAACCAACTTCCAGTGTCACTGTCACTTGGGATTTTAGAATATTAAAACAAGAATTCGTGATCTAATACTTCAAGCCATTCTGGACACGATGTCACTCATGAAAAGTCATGACCTAACTCTCTTTGGCACTCTCTTTATCACAAAAAATCAGTCCCAATATGTTTTGACTCGTACTCGTAGTTCTCAAGATCAAGATAAGTATGTACGTACCCACACGTATGCCAGTAAATATGCGTATAGGCCACGGTTTTTGTAAACACGCTTAGTACAGTCCGTACAATCAATGCAAAGGTTACTGTCGTGGTTAGTAGCAATAAGTGGCAGCCATGTTGATACCACTGGTCACGTGACTGTACCGACAACGACATGCTATTTCGTAACTGTTTGGATCTGGTTTGGATGGTTTGGATCATGGGTTTGGATCATTCTTCGTACCGTAAATTAAAGTTATATTAGTTTCAGAGCAATACGTAAAATATTTTATAAACTGAATTTGAAATCACGTGATACAAGTCACATGCTGCCCAGGTGTTTGGTGGCGGATTCAAAAGTGTGTTCAAATCACGAAGTCACCGTACACTCGTACAGTTGTACGCCAACTCCGCGTCAACTTCACGAAAGGCCAAAAAAAGTTTCCTTTTTAAATTTATGTAGCTTTAATTACAACATTACTTGTTTGAACTTAAACGCATTTATAACAAAGTATGTCACCTCTCTTCAGCGTGCCATGGGCAACTGATAACAATAGGTGTTTGAAGCGGGTTTCTCATGAAGATGCTGCGAATAACGTGCGTGTTTCCTTTTTTTGTGTCATTTTCCGGTCATGACTTTCGTGCCCTGGGATCCTTTGTAAGGGACACCGCCCGCCCAAAACGGACATTTTTATATTATTTCTTAAAAATGAGTGGAAAGGTCTATCCCGTTATTGCAACTCAGACTGTAACAGTGGCGACCTACCTCACCATGAAAGCTCATCATGGAGCTGAATAATTTATTGCCGACAATCGCGGCACATTGGAATTAGTATGTGCGCATGCGCATATAGAACTTGCTCATACTGATGGCGGGAACTTTCCTGAGAATAATTCACCGTGAATTAACGCCAAGTCCCACAATATCTCAACCATAGTCATTACATAACAATGGCATTTTCCATGACAGGAATCCGGGATCACGTAGGTGTGACCACGCTTAGGTCACCTTTTATGGTTGGCCAAATGGGTTCGGCGACCCCTAGCGATGTCAACCCACACAATTAGCACCGTTTGCATCCCATATCAACGATTACATGTAAAAATGGATCAGATGCCTATATCCATGGACTCAATATATTGTGATAGAATAATACAACTTGATGTGTTTCCACAACATCAAAATATATTATCCACGAAAAATATTTGCAAGTATTTTAAATAGGGCTCAAACAAAAGCATACAATTCCAAAATAATTGACGATTAAAAATATTTTTAACCCACCGCAAAATTTCCAAGTATGATACCCCCATTGCCCTACCCCACCTGGAACCCACGCCCTTCAAATCAAAGGAAAAAACATGCGCGTAAAATTCCCTAAGGCGTGGTGACGACTCGTGATCCTGTTAGAAACCAACCAAGGCTGCACTTCCCTTAAAAAGGTTCCTCATCATCCCGCCCACATATATACACACACGCTCAACCTCTACCATTTTGCAGTGTCTTAGTGAGCGGTGTGCCAAGTCAGTAGAGTGGAACGCACACAGGTGGCCTACATTGTTGGGAAGGACTTGCTGCTGTGATAGGGTGTGTGATAATGAAGCTCCTGCTTTTGGTGGGTGCTGTGCTGGTGTTGGTGGGTGCAGGACTTGCAAAAACCACAGTGTATGCCAAAAATGAGCACAAGAATTTGGAACCAGGTTGGTACAAAGTTTGGTTTTAAGTTGCCAGATTGTTGTGGTCCACTTTCACTTATTGTGGCCTTGAAGGAAGAGCCCCTCCCTTCCTTGATCTCACCTATACATATGGGCAACTTTATTGGCGAATATTCCCAGAGCACTCTTGACAGAATATGTGTTGATCATAAAGCTTGTTGTTCCTTGTCAAAATCCTAAAGCAAGGATGTGTGGTCTCTCAACTGTCATAAGCAAAAAGTAAATTTTACGTAAGTTATTATGAAAACCACTCAATGTCCAATAATTTTTTCCACAGTACTAATAGCAGTGTCGTCTACTGTGATCCCCATCCCAGTTTACAAAGTTGGATATGGGCTGGGTGTGATACAGGCACAGAACCAGGGCAAGTTCAAAAAGCCAGACGGACCCACCAAACTCATAACAGGTAGGAGCGGGTGAAAAAAAAGAACACTCTTCAATCTGTAATCAAGTTGCATGCCAAGGATACTGTTATGTTGGCAGGCCAGGGGGGTGTCAGGGAATTGAGGGTGAAAAACAATTTTAGAAAGTATTCCCTTGTAAAAAGGTGGGTCACGCCCCCTAAAAAATTATGCCTTTATCTTTGCAGTGTCTTCCAAGAAAAACAAGGCCAACCAGAAACCACCGGCTTAAGGGCATACTCGAAAGAATGAGGGACCAAATTTCACACCCAGCATAGTAGTTACTTAACCTAATGACACCTGCTAGTCCACTAAAGTCAAAGATAACAAATATTCAGTGTACTTACTGCATGTGGACTAATGATGAAGCACATTTTTATTTTCATGACAGGTCAAAATAATGGCCCTTAAAACAACAGACAAATGGCACATCAAACATGGAAGTACAACAGCTGTGTGGCATTAAAATTTTCCTCTGGCCACTGAAAATCAAGAGGCTACACAGCACACTGATGCAGAACTTGCAGTTGTAACCAATATTAATGTCAGTACAATCACATTCTGCACCAAGGACAAATGAATATTTTAACAAAGTTGTAATTAACTCCAACAATCAATAAAATTAGTATTGACAATTGTTACTTTGGTAATTATTTTGTCAAGAACAAAAACCTTCGTTCTCTGAGCTAACTCTGTAGTTAACCTTAACTCATATTCCATACAACCACTTCTAACTGGCACTTTTCTGCTTTGTCACCTGGTGAAGTCCATTCCAGTCCATTAGTCTTAAAGATTCATAAGGAGCCAGCAAGCAAGGATTTTCTGACTTGGTTATCATCATTTTTGTCTTCCATTATTTCAAAACTGGTTTTCTGGACAAAGGAGTTAATGTGTTCCACTTGCATGTCAACAATAACAGAGAAATTTAAATATACACGTGAGAGCCCTTTCCACTAATCCACAGGAATCAGTGTGTATTTTTCATCAGCTGCAGGAGGAGCAAAACAAAATTAGGGTGTCATTGTGTGAAAAATAACAATATTGCAATCTACCTAGTAAGGCGTTCTATAACAATTCAGACAAAGCATCTCATGCTAACTCCTATAGGTACTAGAGCTCTTGGCACAAAGGTGTCACTTGGTATCTGTAAGTCATTACTAAGACAGTGCTTCAAACACAAGGTATAAAATATCATGGCATAAACATTTGGCTAAATCAGTGGTTTGCAACCTGGGGGGGGGGTCGCGGGCAGGGTCGCGGGGGGTTGCGAGCCTTTGTTCAACTTTTTTTTGCAATTTCTGTGTAAATTGAACCAATTTTGCTGCCATACAGCATGTATGTTTTCTGGAAATGAGGCAGTTGTAGATGGGGCCAGGGGGGGTCGCACATTTATGGAAACATGTTTAGGGGGTCGCAGTTGGTAAAAGGTTGGACACCACTGGGCTAAATCATTGTGAAACTCATTGTACTTGTCAAACATTATGGCAGCATAATAGCATTTGACTCAACATTATCAGTTTGAGATAAAACATTGTGGGGAGGTGTAGATGGCCGAGATGGTAACGTCTCAGCTTGCTGAGTGAAAAGCCCCAGGTTCGATCCCCGCCTGGGGAACTTTCCTTTCACCTGCGTCGGGAGGGTCTCTGACCTGCACCAAGGAGGTGTCTGGCAACCTAACCTCCTGGGGAACAGCACATGACCCCTTTACCGACATTGCACTTGCACCAATGTTCCCTCCCCAAAAATCCCTATCCCTACCCTACATCCTTGACTCCTTGCACCGGTGAATGAAGTCAATACCGGAAAATGGAGTGAAATGGTGGTATTCCACCCCCCTAAAAAGGCTCAGCCTTATCACAGGGTAAGGTATTAAAAAAAAAAAAAGATACAACATTGTGCTTAGTAACTCACCATGGAATTGTAATAATTTTCTGACTTTTACTGCAATCAGGAAACTAGAAGATTTTGCGCTACACATGGAAATGTGGATTTTGCCAAATAGTTTCAGACCCAGTAGATTGTTGATACATACGTGATAGTACTAAACAATTTCTCTGTCCCTTTCCTTCAGACTAGGCTTGGGTCACAGGAGTTCCCTGAAGTGTAAATGGGCAGCCACTTCTCAAGGTGCCAAATTCTTTTCCTTTGGCTTGTATTTTATGTGACTCTTCTCTACGGATTTTCTACAGATGTACTTACGGATGAACACTTTGGATACTGCTGTGTAAGGAAATCATTCATGACTGAAGAGGAGAAATTAGTTTTTATGAGAGCGATTATCCTAGACTTTCCTTTTCACCAGCCACAGGGCAGATGCCATGACCTTCTTCCTAGCTTGATCTTCATTCTGACCTGTAAATGCAACATCTTACCTGCATTTAGGTGTTTCTGGCCAAACCAGTAATGGGCAAATGAAGGAAACTATTTGTTTTTGCATTGGAGGTGTACCGGGTACCTGCCTGAATTTTTTAAGAATGTGTGTGAGTGCATGGAAAACCTTTTTATATTTAATAAAATATGGTTATCACTAAGTTACCTACTTTTGACTTTTGATCATGCCCTGAATGGGGTCCTAGCCTTGGTCTGGGATTTGGGAAAGGACATGGCACCATCCTTATGGAAAATGGCTTTCGGCTAAATTCTCCCAATTTTTTATATGTTGTAGAAAATAAGATGGTAATCAATTCTTAACATTGCGCCAAGACATGAATATCATCAGGTCACCCGCTACATCGGGTCAAAGGGCAGTCTACCATTCCCTCATAAGGTCCATCAAATGTGGTACCAATTGAACGGGCTTGGTTAGCTGGTTCTGAAAAACTCCACATGTTGACCGATGTTGACCCCTGTGACCTACAGGTCACACACTACTTCGGGTAAAAGATACAAAATATCGTTCCCTCAATTGGCCCAACTACTGTAGGCTTCAGTACCGGGCATAATAGCATATCATAAATGTAAACAACCGCTTTGGCGTTACCTGGAAACCTGGCATGTTCGGACATCGGCATATGGGGTGTGCTTGGCGTTCTTTCTATTGCTGCCACTGTTTACAGGTAGCAATTGATGCTGGGCGACCTACCGACGGGTCTGCAGGCTTACTAATGCACCTAATACCCCTATCTCATATGTGCATACACAGTGTTCCGAGTACTGAGGTCCTTAGAGTTACCCCTCATTTCGCCTGAAGTTATAGCTTTTTGCACCCCGATCGAGGTGCCCAATTATACAGGGTGGTTCAACTTCCAAGTGTCGTTTTATAACGGCGATTAATAGCAGTGATTTTGCGATGACGTAGCAGCGACGTGTAAAATGTCCCACATCGGCGCCATCGAAAATAGTAGCTGCCAATACAGCACACATGTAATCAACCCTGCTGCTGGGTTGACCTGGAAAAAAGGAGGTGCACACATGACCTGCGATGCGCCTGGGTGAAATGGGTGACGTCCAAGGCACCAGATGGACCATGGACCATGGACCTGTAATGCAAGGGGGAAGCCTGCAAACGAAACACAGCTAATATTTTCTATGGCGCCGAATTGGGCCATTTTACACGTCTCTGCTACGTCAATCGTAAAGCGTTTCTATTAATAGCCGTTATAAAATGACACTTGAAGTTGGACCACCCTGTATAGCATCTGATACACAAACATCATAATTTTGGGCAAAATTTGTCCAACTAAAAGGACACAAATACTTTGAACACACTGTATACAGCCAATGGTAATGAAGGACATAACTTAATTGATTGCTGAGTGAAACCAATGACGGTTAAATTTATTATGAAAACAGCTTACAAAGAATTTGGGCAAAATAATACTGCTCTCATCAAAAGAAAAAAAGATTTACAAATTTTATCCGAGTACCAGAATTTTTCAGTTGGCACGATGAGATCATGGTGTTACTTCCATTTCTGCTGGCTTGTCTGCAAGAAGAAATTACATCTAGTGTGAATGTTCAGTAGAAAAATATGAATTCAGCATTTTTAAGGGATAGGAAACTCAGCCTAACCTTCCTGTGTTGTAATCATCTCGTGTACCAAATTATAGCCTAGAATGCATCTCTTGTTAACCCTTCAGTTACCGCCATTAAACCCTGGAACCTGGACGTGGGGTCTTTTTCGACCCCAAAGGAATTAAAATGCATTAAAATGATAATTACAATGAACTTTTGCCATTTTTTTATAGTATACGTATAACAGGAAGTGCATGTACTTTGAACTAGCGATCATTTTATGCATTGTTCAAAGAATGATTGTATATACCGAAGCAAAAGTGGTGGAGTGGATATGGTGTCCGACTGCTAATCGGGAGGTCCTGGGTTCGAGTCCCGGAGGCCGGTGGTCCTGACCTTGGTTTTCTGTGGTTTTCCAAGGTCGCTTCAGGAAAATGCCGGGATCGTACCGTAAAATAGGCCACAGCCGCTTCCTTCCTTTCCCTGCCCTGGAGGAGGTGCGGTGTCAGTGGCCCCGCCTAGGGGAGGTCTCACTAGCTTGGCCCCCTGAGGGACTGCACACGGCCCCCACCACAAGACAATGCACTGCACCACTGTCCCTCCCTCCTTATCCCTTCCCTGTCCCCTGCACCGGAGAGAACGAAAAAGTATAGAAAACACCCCCTACATTGGCCACTAGGTCTCAAGGGGGTACCAAAAATAATAAAATAATAAAAGAATGATTGTATATAGTCAATACATTGAAAAGTATTATATAATAATTAATAAAAAATTAAAATATGGATGGGGTCTGAAAAGACCCCCACGGCACGGTTGCAGTAACTTTCAGGCACGTCATGGTTCCAGGGTTAAAAATCGTACTGTGAGGGGGTAGCCACGATCAGTCAATTCCAGTCCTTGCAATGCCTACCACGCAGTGAGTCAGTGATGTTTACATGGACCTGGGACACAAGTAACAGGGGGGAAAAAAAGAGCTGGTAGCTGTTTCATATAGAATGAAATAGGTTTCATCGCCATCTGTTGCCTTTTCTCACTACTTTCATTTGATCTGACCTCGAGGTCAATTCCGGATTTTTTTTTCCAAGATAGCCAGATTGTCGTTCATTTGAGTAGCATTACATATGGAAAGATTTGAAACGTTTCATTGATAACTGACAAAGTAAATATAATAAATGTAGTAATTGCATCGTAATTATCGTAAACGATTGGCGTCTGGCACCCTGCACTATATCAAAGATTGCTGTCGCATAATCTTGCATTTATTTCCAATACAGGCAAAGGTGGGCAATGGCAACGTTGCACGGCATGGATGATATTAGGAAGTGTCCCTCTAATGGGGTAAAGGAAAAACAAAAACAAAAAAATTAGCCATGCAGTGAAGTGCGTAGGGGCGAGAAAAACAGGTCCTTTCCTACACTGCTCATAACAATGTTATCGTTGGACATAAACATGCCATGCATGTGCAGATGGATAGAGGAGAACCTAAGGCCATGTATCAACGGTTCAAAAAGAAATTTCCCGTCGAGTGGGTTACAGTCTGGCCAGGATAACTTTGACCTCGCTCGTTTTCCTCGACTACTGTTGTCTAGCTGCGTTACATCGGCTACTCTTTTCTGGCGGAATCACGTGGTGGTTGAAGGGGGAGGGGGGATAGAGGGGGCATGAGAGGGGGGGACAACACGAGGTCGAGGTGCAGATAAGAGCCGATTCTGGAAATATAGAAGGGATATAAGTGGCGTGGCATTGAAGGTCGTGCACCGTACACGCGCGTTTGAATCAAGTGTCTCTCTCTCGGCCCGGATGACATATTATACAGCTCCCTTTATTTCGCCGTATGGAAGAAGTGATGGACATTTTGATCATACCTATATTGTCCTTTGCAATGCAATGCAGGGGCAATGCTGTCGCAATAATTGAGCGCCATTCACAGCCATTGCTCATTGCAAACGGGAGGTGGGGGAGGGGGGAGCGGGGGGTAAAAGTTGATGACAATTTTTTCCTGCGCTTTGGAAACTGTTAAGCGCGGAGACGTGGCCAACAATTATTACGTGTAATCCACTAAGCTTACCCACAAAGGACCTTTTCCAGCTCCATATACACTCCAGAAGGCAGGGGCCCCGGGTCAGGTGTATTC
>JYFJ02002970.1:0-48138 GCA_000934665.2 Catajapyx aquilonaris | reverse complement strand
CTATAATATCAGAAACTCCAAAGAGTCCAGACTTACGGCACACCCTCTGTTCTGATGCCGCGGGAGGGGATATGTTTAGCTCACGCTGGGAGGCGGAAAAACTGATTAAAATACACCATGGTAGATGAGCCCCCTTCCACGAGGTGGTAGGAGCAGTTTGAGCCTGAAACTGCGCCATTTCTGTCTAAACTCTAGCCCGCCCAGATCAAAAACCCGCAAATCCTCATATGATACACGTAGGCCTCAAAAGGTTAAAGTCTTCTCAATTAAAGAAAATAACGCAATAGCACTATTAACCTTTGCCTTGTCTAAGCAGAGTGATACATTTTCTTGGTTGTATCTTCAGTTGCACAAGAATACCCTGCATAACATTTTCGACCAATGATTTCAGGGATTAGACAGTAATTGTGCCCTGCTGAATAAGGAAGATCTTTCTTTCCTCCCACCCCAACTGCGGAGGTCAATTGTTGGGATCAAGTATAAGGTACCCATGAGGACAGGCAACCTACCAGTGATGCCACCAGCGGAATACATGGATGGAAGGGTGAGGATTAATTGCTGTTGTCAGAACATGTCACCTAAGTTTGACAGCTTGAGATTCCGTTCCTTATGGCTAAGAAACTTTACCTTATAGCAAAGGTAGCAATGCTGCATATGATCATACCCCTTGTGCAAGCAGGATTGTTATGTTTCCAGTGTTATTACAGAATTATGTCTTTAGACCATAAATGTCCTAAGAATTTGTGAAAACATTTTGGTTACTGGAAAGGATGGTTTTTTAACTCAAATTGGAATGTACAGGTCTGCATTTTTCCCCATAACATTGCCAACACATGCACAAACAATTAAGTTTTATTTATCTTACCTTCCTCCTGGCCCTTCTTCATCGTCCCACTGCACTAGAGCTTGATTCATAACTGACTTTTCAATACTTCGCCACATAGTGTTGCTACACATCTACCATAATACCATGTGAATTTTTATGCTCCCATATGCCAACTATGATGATGTAATCTGCAGTTATCTGGGCAAAATGCATTAGGAAAAATCATGACTTTAGTGTTAATGTCTTACTTTCACGAACATTCAATGCAATTTCCACAATTTTTGTGACAGTTGCTTCATTTTGATTGGTCCCCACCTAAAGGTGTACACACCAATGCAGTTGGCCAAACATGCAGTTATGCTGCATTTTGGGCCAGCCACACCCCCATACTCCATACCTATGTATACTCCAATCTGTGGATTGACATCACCTTTGTTGATGATGTTGCAACATGTTTGGTAAAGACTAGTCCATGTTATTCAAAAATTTTCCCTGCACATTTTGTGCACATACTTGGTAGTGTACACCTGCATACCCAATTGAGTAAGCACTCAGTTTCTAGTATGAGCAGGAAATCAAATAATCCCATTTTCGCTTCATCAGGTGGCTATCTACAAAATGATGGACTGCCAGGAGCTGCAAGAAGTTGATTTGCCACCTGCTCCTGAACCAGTTAGGCGAAGGATGAAGGCCAAGACCGAGCAGGAGAAGCATAAGTAAGCCTTTACATATTAGGAAAGGTCTAACTCCCATCCCTCCATCTGTGTGTGGCTCAGACTTTTGGAGTGTGAGTCCATGCCAATCCCCTCTCCATGGAGCGATACAGGCAGAGAGTTGCACACAGACGTGTGACTCCGTCACAAAAGTCCGAGCCACAAGCAGGTATGAGTTTATATTCAGCCTCCTCTGGGACCATTACACTTATTACGCAAATTATTTCATTCAGGATACGAAAAGAGCAACGTAAAGATAAGGAGAAGAATGAGCGCCAAAAAATATGGAGCAACAGGGAACGAAAATAAGGACAAGAAGACCAAGAACTATGGCATGAAATAAGTTTCTTTATTTACATCCAGAAGATAAAACAAATCTCAGGTATTACTTCCACTTTACAGTATTGTAACATTGTTGGATGCCATGCCATTCAATGAATAATCTCAACTGAGCATCAGGTGTAGCACACTCCAATAGAGATGAAGACTTCAACACATAAAAAAGTAGAATACCAGCTAAACATTGTAAAATCCAGCCCGTGGAACTCTTGTGCTGACTAAACAACTACCTGTACTGCAGTGTGTTCCAACTGAAATATTGCCATACCGGTATCCATAACGCCGTTTTGGTTGGTTGATTTGGGTATATAGTCTGGTGACCCGGGGTAGCTTGCCCCCTGGGGTAACTGGTTGTTTACTGCTATCCTTTTACATATGCTGCCATGGTGATTGCCCCCGGGATAGCTTACCCCGGGTCATCAGACTAGGGGCCTTGGGGAGCCAAAGCAACTACAGCTATCTGCCATAGGGGAGGATAAGAGGGAAAGAAGGATTTTTGGACTGCGGGAGGAAACTGGAGAATAAGGGATTGCTTTGGAATGAAGCTGCTTATTCATTACCACCAACTCTATGAGCAAGTTTTAATTATTATTTAAAAGGATCAGTTCACATTTACACTTGACTTCTAACCTGCCCTGGCTGGCTTCTCTGGGGTGTATACCGTACTGGCCTACTGGTCACTCACAATAATTTAATCCGGAAAGCCACTCAATGAGTGGAAATATTGCAAAATGATACTGTAGGCTACTAATTAGTAGCTCATGATGTTCATAACCGTTATAAGAGGGTGTTCCAAAGTAAATGCTTAACCCTTTATTAATTGGCAAACTTGGAAAGTACATTAGTAAAATTATGGCAGTTGTATTTCGCAGCTAAAATAATTGGTATGATATGCTGCAATCGATGAATTTCGTTTTTATTGTTGCCTTCCATGTCAAAGGTCAAGGGTGAACTGTGCACTTGGCAATAAAAGCATGGAATTTTGTAGGAATGTCCTTGGGATCATACTATTCAAATTCAGATTTGGTGCCACGCCCGTTTTCGCCCCGGAGGCCCATAATTGTCCCCATTGCGGGTTGCCTACCCTTTTAGTTGGAGCAGTCCGAGTCTACAGCATGGGTTTTGCTTTTGACCTCAATGAGAAGCATTATTAGTGACAGTCATAACTCACATCCAAAGACTGCACAACATTCGCCCTTTCTACATTATTGATGTCCATAAATTAATTCAAACCAATCTTTTCCAGACGTGTCCTGCACAATGCACTCATCAATGACGAACTGCGCCTATGTCTGGAAGTGAAACCTTGTTTATACTGTATAGCCCTACAGAAATTTTAAATTTGAGCATATAATATCACTGTATTGTTTCCAATTAAAATTATACACGTAACATTCAAATGGTTTAATTTGCGCGCTCCTACAGCGAATTTTATTTTGGCGCCACTCTGCGGGAGTTTTTTGGCGATTTCCATTCTGTTGGCAACCCTGGCTCTGAAATCTCGAACCCGCTCGAACCTCTGTGATGGCAAAAGCAAAATAATGTTGCAGCCTCTCATAACAATGGCAACATGCCCAATAAATTGCAGTTCATGTGCTCATCGAAAAGTTCTCTCACCGGACCTTTCGGCGGCGCCTCCCTCTCCCCGTCCCCACCCCCTTCCTCGGCCAGCCAGGGCCAGCCAGCCGGCAGCCGGCCGCCTTCTCAGTTTCACCGGATTCCACCGGGTGGCCCTGCCCACCCAAGTGATTCTGCAGGTAGCAGTGCTTTTTTTTTTGCGATCGCTCTCCATGAAGGAGGGGGGGAAGACCTCAACAACAATAACAACTAGAATATCAACAGCAACAACGACGACGACAACAACTAATCATATGGCCCATATGGCCAATCTCAATCGCTTTGGCAGCTAGTGTCGCTCTGAAACTAGCGGTGATCCTCATCCGCGACGTGATTTGAGATAGCGTTTACTGCCGTCCATTGCCTCATTCAAAGAGAGAGAGAAAAAAACCGAAAAAAAAAGAAAACAAAAAAAAAGCGAACGGGTAAGTATTCGAAATGAAGCCAAGATGGCGGCTTCCTAGGGCCGATTTATTGCGGCCTCGTGACTGAACCGTATTTTTAGTAACTCCCACCCTTTCTGTTTCGCACTTTCTACGCATCTGGCCCTTGCCGCCGATCCTTTTGTACAGTTCGCCCAGGCCGGAGGGGGCCGTCTGCACACAGGTGGGTACTCCGCTTCATCTCCCGGCGGCACGGGTTGGGCCAACGCGGCCGGCCCCAGCCAGCAAGGGTTGAAGTGGGATAAGGTTCCTGAGGGTGTTTGTTTGGCTCCTCGATGGGCCCCACTGAGTGAGGTTGGCAGCTCCGAAGGCGGAACTGGACATGCTGTTACATAACTGCTGTGCATATGCTCAACCTAGAGTACAGTACACTGCACGTTACACTTGGCGTTGTGCTTGCAACTGAAGAATAGAAATGGATTTACGCAAAGTTCACAATGTAATGAGGCCAAGTACGGGGTGTTGATATGTTTGCAGAAGTTGGCTATTTGTTCATGTGTTGGAGATAAACTGTTGCCCACTGGATAGTGTAAGCTTGTGTTTGGCTGTCCCGCAAATTGGGTATAAGTTTGCTCTGTAATTGGGGCTGACTCGGGCAGTGCTTGCATCCATTAGATTATGTATAGTTCAGCGAGACAATGCCATGATGTCACTCTCGCTACCAATGAATGGCTTGCAGGTTTGCCTGGCAACTCATTCCAATGGAATTTGTGGGTGTGGGTCATTCATTGTTAGAGTGACATCATGGCATTGTTTTGCTGAACAAACAACAATATTGCAGGGAAGAATCTGATGCCATAAAGTAACATCCAGCTGCAATGGAAGGCAAGAACTTGTGTTTGATTGATTTCACTGGATGTCCAATAAGTCAATCAACACACAAGTGCATTTTCCCACCCTTTGTTGCAGATGGGTGTATAATATTTATTTTATTTTATTTTATTATTTTATTTTGTTTACCCCGTAATAGAGCCGTGCTCTCTTGGGGGAAGATGGGTGTATAATAACTTCTACTTTACTATCTTGTGTATAACTTGTGTTTCTGCGAATTGAGGTGTAAAAACCTCTTGATCCTTCCCGAAGCATGTAAGGACATTTTTAATTTCCATCCTAATTTTGTCCATTGCACCCATGAGAATGTCCGTTTAAAGCCGTGTTTACATGCGAGCAATTTATCAGCAATGTTGCAGGGATGCAAATTGCTGAGCGAAAATAGCAATGGTGGTAATAATATATTTTTGCCCCAAACAATTGGTTTCATCGCTCAGCTATGTACTATCAGTCCACCAAGAATCGTCGTAGCTGCAGTGCACGAACTACAGTTACAAGCACTTCCGGGGGGAGAAGTCAATGGAGAAGTGCTTGTAGACTGTAGTTCGTGCGCTGCCGCTACGACAATTCTTGGTGGACTGATAGTACATCGCTGCAACATTGCTGATAAATCGCTTGCATGTAAAGGCAGTTAATACCTGCAATGATGACTGGTCCTTATTATAGACTGTTTTAAAACAATGTTTTTCCTGATAATTATTGCAATTAATTTATAATGCAATGCCATTAATTGTTTGAACAGTGAACAGCAATAGAATGAAGGTTTTGATTAAATTATAGCTGTAATCCACAAAATGATTTGCGATGTAGAAAAGGTCATACTAAGTTAGTGCAAACAAAGTGCAGCCTGGGTTGTGGATTAGAATCATTTCTTTACAATACTGGCACCTAGTGCTACAGTCAAGGAAATGAAGTCCGCAGCTGCTTAAATCTTATCTAACTTCGCCATCTCCTTTACCCATTCTAAACCATGATAACCTATCCAAAATAACTGCAGCCGATCTTCATAGGAAGCTTGTTTGCCATTATCATTTTTAAAGGGGCATGGGGAATATTTGCATGTGCCATGCCTTTTGAGGTATTTGCTTGGATCCCTGTGAAAATTGTGCACTGCTCCTTGCAGAACTTTTATTTTTATGGCAATGGCAGATAATGTGTAATTTTTGAGTTGCATATTGTTCACTAACTATAATTGTAATAAAATTAAAATGTGATTAAGCAGAATTGCCCATTGTAATACCTGATTTGAAGCATAGCACATTGTTCAATCAGCATTGATTTTATTAAATGTATTTAAGTGAACAACATGTGACTTAAGAACTGATGCACATGTGTGAGTTTGACTTGTGCAGTAATCATGTGGTTCTCTTCTTTGACCAGTAACCTATGCAAGAAGAAATGGAGTCAAGTTTGGATGACAACATCGCCCTTCTCCTGACAATGGGGTTCAGCGATGTAACAGAAATCCGTCAGGCACTGCATGCGTCGAGGAATGACGTGTCTGAAGCTGTGTCCTACCTCACTCATGAGAGGCCCCTTCCTCCCTCTGCACGCACTCCTCCATCCGTGGAGATATCTGAGGGTCTGGGACTTGGCGGGGATGCCACTGATTCACGTGCATTGGTTCCTATTGGGCCCATGCTGCCTGTTAAGCAAGACTTTGATGGTGGGCGAGGGGGTTCTGCTGGAGTCACTGGTGGTGCTGGAGGTGCAGGAGGAGAAGGGGCCAGTGCAATGATGGAGAGTGGAGAGGGGGAGGAGGATGGTGGGGGATTTCCAGGATCATACTTGTACGAATTGGAATCCCGTGTCTTCACCAGCCAATGGTCCATCCCATTTAAGCGAGATGAGGCACTTGGGAGGTGCCTGCTGGCTGCCATCAGGATGGTAAAGCAAGGTAGGTTGGCAATCATCCAACAGCCATTGTTTGCCTTACCATAGAAAGATTGCTAGAAGGTATGGCCATTATTCTAGGGAAGTTGTTTAGATATTGAACATAGCTCCATAAGTTGGTCAGCTGCACATGATTAGAAGTGCATTGCAGTGAGTTGTCTAGTTTTGTGCTGCAGCCTAGTATTTACTATCGTTGTGCCAAGTGTGGCTTTTGATGTTTACACCAGTGTCAACAGTTCTTATGTTGCTGTTATGTAATGTGGTGACAGCAGTGATATATACTTTGGCAAAGACCATGATAGCATGGCGATGAGTGTGATGGATTATATTTTACAGAGAGAGTAATCAGAACCTCTTTCAATAGTTATTTTAAATAAATTTGAGAGAATTTGAATCGAGATTTGTAATGCCCAATTTAATATATTAACATGATATTGTTATGGATTTGTTTGCCATGAACTGCCACAAGAAAATGATAATTTATGTATTTCTTTACTGCAGATACATTTGAGTCTGAAGAGCTATGGCGTCGCTTTGTGGAGCAGTGCCTTCCTGAGGCTTTCCGCAAGCTGTTCACTTCCATTGCTGTCCGCAGTTGGAGGCCAGATGTCCAGGAAGGAGTTCTACAGATGTCCCACCTCCTAATTGAGCTAGTTGTTGAGCTTCTCAAGCATGACTCCTCCTGTGCACATCCTGTGATGGCACAAGTTCTCAGCTTGGTATGTTACTTTAGAACATTAATAATGGAAAATGCATCATAACGCAGTGCATTATTATAATGAAATACAAAGTTGACTGCTATTTGATTTCTTAGGAATGTGACTTATTGCCTTTACATTGCTGATACTTGTCTACAATTGGAAACTTTGCATGTAACTCTTGCATCTGTTTCAGGTATTTGATCCTGATAATGAATGGCACCAAAAGAACCGCGGCAAGGAGTCTGATCGCCAGCAATGGGAGATGTCTTTTGGTGAAGGGTGTTCTTATGCAGTGAGTCCTGAGGGCAAGGAGCCAATGGGATGGCTTGTTGACCTGGTGAACACATTTGGAGAGATGCGTGGCTTGGAACTGGTTGCAAAGTCATTCAGTTCCATTCCTTCACCTAACTTGGTGGCCATGGCCTCAATGCTCTTGCCAGTTGGATGTTGTGCCCCAGTCCTCAACCCTGCAGTTGTCGCTCAGACCTTGGAACCTTGTGCAAAGGCAGCGAGAGACTTGCTGGAAGGGATGACTGAAAAACAGCTGCGTGCTGAACCCCTGAGGGCAGTGTCGGACCTGATGACATCTGTGACTGGTCTCAGTATGGTCTTATGGCCAGATGAAACGCAAGGACTGGCGGACCTCAGGCTTGGGCTTATACTTAGGATGCTCAAGACACCCTCCTTTAATGTCAGGATGCATGCACTAAAGGTTTGTGATATATGAGCCCTTTATCTCCCGCTATCCTGAAATTCAGGATAACGGAAAAATCACTGTACCTTTCGTGACAAGGTCACGATGTTAATGCTTGAGATATCGTAAGAATGGTTACAATATAAGCTTCATCTGACAAATATTTGATACTAGCAGGTTACCCTGCGTTGCCTGGGTATGCTATGGTGGTAGGCCTATATCTATAAATGAGGATGTTTGTGGGTGTGTTTGTTTTTGCTATAGAAATCCAGGGGAATGCCCCTACACTGCCTTAAAACTGTCCTTATGGGTCATTGTGTAGTTATTGAAATCAATAAGCCAAAGTTTTTCATTACCTGTAAAGGGGATAATCTGGTGTCATGCTATCATCAATGGCATCAAGTCCTGCGAGAGCCAGAGCTGTTCACAGGTTGTAATGTCAGGTCTCTATTGTTCGAGACTTCTTAGTTGATAAAATAATGCAGAAATGGAGAGCCATTGTTTTTGTTGGAAGTGATGCTCACCTTGACAAGGCAGCTGCATCCTAATGTTGCTAATTATGGAAGAACTCCTGGTATACAATGTTTTTCGTTTTTCCTTTTGGAGCATAGACGAATAGATTGCTGGGGGTTCCTACACATGAACATCCAACATACAGTTGTCCAGGCGAAAAGCATACATCCTCTGATTGTAAACCTGCAACAGTCAATGTCTGCCCTTGGGCTTGGTTTATGGACATTGCAAAGCTACAGTAGGGACAAGATAACTTACGGGTTTTGGGAGGTGGCTTGTGTCCTTGGCAACCATAATTAGCCCCACCCCCTACCGGTCAACCAATCAGGTATCGATTTCAAAGGAGATGGGCGTTATGTTCTAAAACTTCAAGAATGCGATGAGTTTGTTTACACTAACGCGATTGGTAACCCAATAGGGGGGAAATATTTACCCACCAATCGGTCTAAATTCGAATAAAAAAACTCAGCAGGGGGCGGGGCTAATAATTATGGTGTGGCCAATTTAAAATATAATATAACCTCACCTGTGCGAAATTTCTTACGTTAAAGTTAACGTTAAAGTTAACGTTAAAGTTAATTATGCAAGAATCAATCGGTATTTAACCAATCCAAGTTTTGCTCAATACAGGGTGGTCGGTAAATGGCACACAAGCTTCAGGTAGCGAGATTCCTTGTGAAAAATCAGTATATGGAAGTGAAGGTCATATTGCTTTACGAGGTCTGGTTAGGGCTCACAAGGCCTTCATAGTTTGGGCCAAATCATGACGTCACATCCGCCCGCGAAATTCAAACACTACCGTATCGCTTCTGTCTGCGGTGCGTTGCCAGGGGTTGCCGTGTTGACATCCCCCACATTTTCACCAAACAATGGAACCGTATCAACTCGCCGGGACATTGCCAGGCATTGCCATACCTTCGTCGCCGCGTGCTTGGCAACGTCCTGGCGAATTTATACGGTTCCATTGTTGGGTGGAAATGTCAGGGGGTGTCAACATGGCAACCCCTGGCAACACACCACGGACGGGAGTGGTACGGTAGTGTTTGAATTTCACAGGCGGATGTGACGTCATGATTTGGCCCAAACTTTGGAGGCCTCGTGAGCCCTAACCATGCATCATAGAGCAATATGACCTTCACTTCCATATACTGGTTTTTCACAAGGAATCTCGCTACCTGAAGCATGTGCGCCATTTACCGACCACCCTGTATAGTGGTCTGACATCAATGTGAGTATGTGCCACTAGATGGATAATTTAAATTGAGTCCCCAAATAATGAGTTATTAGGCTTTTGTCAGTGACTAAAAGAAATGGAAGGGAACTGGAATATTGGAGCCGTGCAGACGGGCCAAGCTTAGCCGCGGCTGGCCACGGCCGCGACGGTTCACACCTAGCGGCCGCCTAGCAATGCCACGGCCAGGCCACGGGCCAACTTCCTGGAAGTTGGCTATGGCCGCGGCCAAGCTTGGCCCGTCTGCACGGCCCCATTGGCTGAAGTGCCTGCCATAAGTTTCACTTGGGATAAGTTTTAAGAGTATGTAATTTTCTTATTCTCAGGAAGTAACCCGCTTGATAGAGGAGTCAGAGAGCAATGCTTCTCGTCGCTCTGCAGTGGTCAACCCCTCGCTAGTCCTTGAGTGGATGACCCAAAATCAGATCCTGTCAATGGCCCTGGAAGGCAACATGGATCACCCGCAATACTCAGAGCGAGTCCGTGGCCTGGTGGAATTTCTTGGCCCTCGCCTTTCTGCTACTGAACTAAGCCGCATCTGGGCCCTCCAGGATGGCCATGACAGCCTATTGGTAGACAATGTTCATGCCATTCTTGTAGCTGCAGCGCCCAAACTGCCTCAGAAGGAGTTGGAGCATCTTTTTGGATTGGTGCAGAGGAGATGGGAAATGGGCAATGAGCGTGTGAGGGAGAGACTATTAGTGTTCATGGGGAGGATTGGAAGGGAAGGTGGAAGAACAATAGCAGCATCCACCAGGGCAGCCACCAGGGTCATGGAGTTGCTCTGGGAGCTGGCTCATGGTCCATGCTTGGGGCACTCACTGGCATGCAAAGCAATGGAGGAGCTACTCAATACACTCGTTGAGTGTAGCAACAAGGATCAGGTGAGTGAGAATATAAAAATGTGTGTGTATGTGGCAGGGATATACATAACCTGACTTACACTATGAAGCTTATAATTGCATGCAAGCTGGTAAAACTAACATGATTAGTTTTATCACGCTAACGTACAGGTTGTAAGCTGATGGAGATGGAACAAAATGTACCTCAGTTCAATCCAGTCTGGTATCAAGTAGTTACTCAGCTCCTTGAAATTAGACGTAGAGGATGGAAATTTACATTTAATGAGTTGGTGATTTAAGGCCCATTCACACAGACTCTATGCTGATCACTCTGGCATATGTGTACATTCATGTATCATCTCACAATCCATTGTCCATCCTCCCTGCTATTCCCGTGCTGTTTCGGCAGATTTCTGGGAAAAAAAAGTCTGGTATTTAAGAGGGTCTTTAGTCTACAAAGTATTTCAAATAATGAATGGGCAGCAAAACATGGGCAACTAAAAAGTGTCATTAGCTTTTTTATATTGTATGTAATATAATTAATTTTAAAGATACATTGTTTGCCTGCAGCAGGGATTCTCAGCCACATTTTGGGTTTCCTATTAATGTGAACCCTGTCTGAAAGGGAATCCTGGATACAGCATGATTGTGTCCAGCACTGAACTTGTGTTAGTTCCCATATGCGGATTTTCAGTGTATATTTGTCACATTTATCAGGATTATGTGAAGTATGGAAAATGTTACATAATGAAGATACTCTGCTGTAGATAGATTTTTCACATTGCCTATGTAGAATTTTGGGCCTCCCCCAGCCTTTTCCATTTGATTCTCAGCTGCATTGACATACTTGATCAGCCTTCGCTTAGAAACCCTCAGATCTATAAAGCACACAGTAGCCTCACTTCTGCATTTCACGGATTAAGAGCACCCATTTTGATTTCTGTAAATAGAAGCGAAATATGTAGAGACAGTTGAGGTAGTTTACCTATTTGCTGAGTAGTGATAATAATGCTGTAGCAGATAGCTCCATCTGGGAAATATTGGTATTCTGCTTATAAATGGCTCAAGATAGATACTTTTTAAAAGCAGAGCTGGTAACAATATATTGATATGAAGTGCTGGAATGAGGTTCTTTAAAACCAACAGTTGCATGTAGCACTAGCTTTGGAGGAATTGACATTATTTCATGGGAGGCAACTTGCAGTGTTGATTAATTATAAATACTAAAATACGGTATGATGTGATTGGCTGGGAACTTGCTCACTAGGTTAACATGCTTGTAAAATAATCACTACTTTTTTGAGAGATTTCATGAAAGGGCATGCAGGCTATTTAGTTATTTGTGTGTTGCTTGATGTTCCCAGGAGTTTGAAAAGTGGAGAGAAATGATTTTACAGGTAAGCAGGCCAGAAAAAGGTCATTACTTTTTGACAACACCTGGATTCCCTTTTTTTGCTCTTCAGATGTGCAGACTGTACATGGGGAAGTGTGTAGATGACATTCAGAAGGGCACCAATGTCTACCCATCACTGATGCACCTGCACAACATGGTCAAATGCCTGGCCAAAGGATCAGGAGTTCACAAACCAGACAAGGTGAATTGATCTTTTTTTAAGTAATTAGCCCTGCATGTTTGGCTGCTCCAAACTAGTTCTGAGCAGCCTGGTGGTGTTCTTTTGGTTCTGATGTAGCCCCGGGACTACACCAGAATGCAGCATCTGTTTGGTGCTAGGGACTAGTTTCGATCCAGATCCAATGGTAGTGTAAAAGGGGCGTAATCTTGCTGCCTGCCATTTTGCATTGGCCCAGTCTGCCCAGGGAGTGCCTGTTTGTAAACAGTCCAGAAATATGACAGTGGGAGTTTTAGGACTGCCCCAAAGTTCAGAGCAGCAAAACTGACTGGGCCATTGAATTATTGGGTGTAGGAATGCCCTTGAATGATGGCCTATGGTTGAACCTGAAAATTAATTTTATTTGCTGTAGTGATAGCCCATCAGGTAGTTTTGTGATGATGTAATCCTGGTCTCCCAATTCACAGTCACTTCTCTATGAGCTGAGTCGTAAGTGTGAGATGATGCAGCTGGTGACAAGCAGCTTGAGCCGCTGCCACCAGAAGAGTGTCCATGCTGCATTGGCCCATGGGCAGCCTCTAACCCTGCAAACTCAGCTTGATGGAGGGTTGACACATGGAGTGTTGATGTCTGGACACCTGGACTTTATCCAGTTTCTTCTCAAAGAGGTGGAGATGTACCTGATTTGGGGACATTGTGAGGAGCTCTGGGATACCCTAATTGCCAATCCTCATGCATGTGAAGCCGATAGAGAGGTCAGTTGCTCCTGGTGTTTCAGCACGATAAATTCTCCCACTGCAAAGGATTTTTTACAATACATTTCTGTCCAATTTCAGGCTTGCTTCCGATGGCTAGGACAGTGTCTTCCTGATCTTCAGACTGAGACTCAGCACCAGCTTTTTACAGAGAAACTCCTGAGGCTTGAACCAGCTAGTCTCAGTTTACAAGGATTTTATTGCTTCCGGAACTTTTTTGAGGTTGTAAATACTAGTGACACACGGTTCAGGCGCATCAGTCAACAGATTGTGAGTTAATGTGATGTGAAGCAGATCACTAAGTGTAATTTGATGACAGTGTTAAATGTGCATTGCTCTCCCTACTCTCAACAACACTATTTTCAGACTGTGGAGCGTCAGGATCCAATTGGCCTGGATATGGTGTGGTCTCTCTTACTTGAGTCCCCCTCGGAAGCCATAGCTCAGCATGCTGTTGATCTGCTCATGAGTCAAGTTTTGCGGCACATGAATGCTAGATCGAACCTGAAGATCATTAACCAGCATCAGAAATTTATTAGCGAGTGTGACCGAAGACTGAAGGTCAGGAGAGAAAAATTAATATTTCAGAAACTGTTTGGAGGGTTTTTGAAAGTACATGTTGAGAATGTCTTTTGCAGGCTAGCCTGTGCCAAGTGGGTGACACCGTGGTCACTACTGCTGTAACCAGTGCCACAAAGACATTAACTGCTGTGGTCAACTCATCTTCTCTCTCATCTCCCACTAGGTCAGTAGCCAGGGTGTACAGGTTATTCCCAAAGAAGCACTTGGATTTTGAAATTGTCCTAGGGCAGCCACTCACGTACAGTGCTGGACATCAATGCTGTCGTACTGGTGGCAAAAATGCAAATCGAAGTGATGTATTGGTTGCTAATTCATCACTTCAAACCTCTCTTTTGCCACCTGCAGCTCGTGGTGCCACCAGTATGACACCATTAATGTCCCGCACTGTAATATGCAGTGCCGAAGAAACTTGCTAATTGAGTTGGGAATAGAGCTGTGCTACATTTCTATACATTACACATGCAATAAATATTTTCTTCCCATTGCATTGTCAATATATTTCAATTATGAAACCAGTATATCACATTTTGCAAATTCTGATGTCATTGGAATACGGGATTTTTAATGTTGATTTGCAAGAGTGCATTTTTGATGATTGCAGTGTGTCATATTTATGATGAGATCTCCATGGCTTACGGTCTCTTTTTTTACATTCCATGGTCCATTTTGGGATCAGATGGGGTCGTCTTGAGGTAACCAGTGAGCTATTGTGACATCGTTGTGACATGTGACTGTATTGATGTGAATGAGTTACAAATGTAATCCATTGAATTATTATTGTCAAAGTTGAGAGATAGCATTTCACAGTTAATTGGGAATATTGCATGAAAGTGAGAGGGAAGGAGTAATTATGTGCCTGCTAGTTTTTATTTCCCATGTACTGGCATAGCGCTAAGTATGGCACCAAACTTTTTCAGAACATCGTGCATGCAGCATGTGAATCGGCTACTGATGCTGGCCCAAAACTACGTGACAGCTGCTGAGGAGTCATTCAGTGGAAACCGCACCCTTCCCCCTCATGGTACTACCTTCAGAGGGCGTCCAGTTCGTTTGCATCTCCTCCTTGAGCCTCCTGGGTCAGAACTGTGGATAGACTGTCATGGGACTGAAACAGTCAAGTCCGTAAAGCAGAGAATCATGAATGAACTTGTGCTGACACCAGACCACCTGCAATTTTACTGGTACACTGGTGGTTCTGGATCAGGAGGTGTGGGAATACAGCCAGGTGGGAGATGTGAGCAGCTTCTGGAACCCTCTGAAGACCTGAAGATGCTGAATCAGCTAGGCTGCCAAGAAGAAATAGGGTGGATTGTGAGGAATACACCCACAATTGTGGCCACTGGTGTGCATGTGCAGGAGGTGAGATTCTTCTAATTCAAGGTTCTGAGCACGCATCGGAGGAAATACTGGTGTCCCTGCAAAGTGTTGTAGCTGACAAAGTCAGTTTTTGCCTTATGTACCTATTTTAAAATAATTTTTTTTAAAATAATTGCATGTTCTCAACCTTCAAGGCCAGATTTTCACTACTCAGTTCTTTCTAAGTGTCACTTTGTAATCTAATATCATGATAGCTTCTACTAAATATTATCTTGGTATACCACAAAATCTCTCCCAGGAAGGATCATTTTTGCTGTCTGCATTTATATATTGGAATAATATTAGGCAATTAATATTCAATTTTCAACTTTGGTTTTGCTGGTGGAGGAAAATTGGGATGAGGAGAGCACCACGGTGTCGGGAGGAAGGCAGAGTGGCAACCTGGAGCAAGAGAAGCAACTTCCTGGTGTCATCATGGCCACCACTTCCAGCCTCTTTGACCTCCTTTTCCACCTAGCATCCCTTGGGGATGCACGGTTAGTAATTTAGCTGTATTTAATGTCAACATCAAAAATATAATTGGAAATTATATTTCAATAACAATGTCTTCTCTTCTTTTGTGCTTCACCAGGGTAACGGCATCAGTAAGGCAGCTACTTCATCTCTTGCCAACCGACTCAACTGTGATGGAGGCAATAGAGGTGGTGTTGTTCCCTCCATCACGCTCCTCTCCATCTACTCCATCAGCTTCCCCTCAGAAAGGACGTTCTCCTTCGAAGCCAGTAAAACCTCCTCCTCCTGACCCAGACGCCCTTCGTCACCTGTTCGATGCTTCCTCTTCCTCTAGTGAGGGAACGTCTTCCTTTCGTGTTCTGTACAATCTTGAGGTCCTTTCTGGCAAGCTACTTCCTGTGGAAGAAGGAGGATCTAATGATGAGCACATTCGTTGTTGGGTGGCATTTATCCAAGCAGGGGGATTGCATGTGCTTCTCTCCTTACTTGGAGGCGATGCCCTACCAATAGAAGGAGCAGCAGATCTCAGACAATTATGCTGCCTGATTGCTCTGCAGCTTCTTAGGTGAGTGACTAATTTTAAAAGAACCCGTGCTTCACTGTGTGAAATTAAGTTTTGTCAGTGCCCTGCATTAATTTTTTTTTGTGTTAATCAGGCATCTTCTAGTGGGAGATGCAACCCAACCACCACTGAATTTGGATAAGCTGGAAGACCCTAACCTGGCCTCCAGAATAGTGAACTGCCTCGTACGTGTTGCTTGGGCTGCTGCTGCTGGGCACCTTCAGCTGGCCTCAGTCTCCACGCCACAGAGGGATTCACCCTTGCTTTCAATGTCATCTGTGAGGCAAAGCAGCACAGGTGAGTTGGCTTTTGTCACAATAATGGCACAGTTAGCCTGCATTTGGGCATTAATAAAACTAATTAGGTTTTATATTATTATTATTATTATTATTATTTTATTTGTGTACCCAGTTAGGCAAATGCCCATACATGGGGGAATTAGGTTTTATATGCCTAAGCAATTGTGCAAGAATCAAGCTAACACTATTATTTTGCAGGGAGCAGTGCCAGCAGTGGCAGTGAGAGTGAGGCAAACTTTCTCCACGCTGGAGTGTGTGCACAGCAGAGGCATCTGTCTAGTGAGGACTCTCTCTTGGCTCGCCTGGCTCTGGAACTGTTGGGTACTTGGTTGCAGAAGAGACCAGACCTGATCACCATCTTCCTCTCCTTGACAACGTTGCGTGACTTTTTAGTGGACACAGTTCTTGGGTCTGCATGTGTCAAAGTGAGGGGGACAGCAGGTCGAATGCTTCAAGACCTCAGCAAGATCAGCTTGGAAGATGTGAACGGACCCATTATGGATGGAAGTGTCAGAAGATGTGGCAGTATTCCCCCAAGGCTGTTTCTGCTTCAGGTGCTCCTGAAGGCACCAGTTCCCTTGTGGGTCACATCACCCACAGCCAGGGGAACCACGCAGAGGCTCATTGGCCAATGCGAGGAGTATTTCAACCTCCTGGCAGGCCTGCTTGAAGGGCTCTCTGGTGAGTGTGTTTCACTGAGAAAGAATATATCTCCTTGAGACATTGCACATTTGCATAAAAACAGTGTTAAGAACTCTGTGTACCATTTGAAATGTCTGAAGTGGTCAGTGGTTTTTCGATCTGCCCATCACTCACTCCGTTGCTTCTTCTTTTTCAACCAGAAACAGAACAGAACGTCGGGCAAGTGGAACTGTCACGCCTTCTGGATGATGAGCAGAGCTGGCTGGCAAACTTCAGCCCTGGTCCTGGTGGGGATCCATTGCTTCGAGGCCACCTGATGCTGACCCGCAGTCTTATGACGTGCGAGGGTGCTTCCAAGGACAAGCTTGGCCCCCCTTTAATCTCCAGCCTTCTAAGCACCTTCCTGTTCCCTGCCTCCCAAACCTCCAGCCCCTCTGAAGCTCCCTTGCATTTGCCAAAATGTGATTCCCTTTTAACACGTGGTGCAGCGTATGACCTTTTGGTGGAGATGACCAGAGGTTCTGCAGCAAATGTGGCTCTCCTGTGTGGTCAGTTGATCACCATGCACCATCAGTATAGTCCTGAACTGGCCCGTGAGTTTGAGTTTGAACCACAGCTGGAGAGTCGGGCCATGTGTGGCTATGTTGGGCTGAAGAATGCAGGCGCTACCTGCTACATGAACTCTATCCTGCAGCATCTGTTCATGGTTCCGGGGGTCAAGGAGTCAATCTTGGCTGTTCCTGATGAGACTGTTGATGAGGGGAGGTAAGTTCTTCACATTGACTTTCATATAATGAGCACTGACTGTGAATAGTATTCACTAAACAAATGGAGAGAAAAAACAGTGAATATGTGCAAGAGGTACATTTTCATTTAACAGGAAATGCATGCTTACAGATTACATAAATGAATGAAGATTCCTTCTGAGTTAAATCAAAGTAATTGTACAGTGTATATTATTGATTCTATATTTTCTGTCTTAGTCTTTTCTATCAGATGCAAATGATCATGGGTCATTTAATGGAGTCTCGGCTTCAATTCTATGTACCAGAGCAGTTTTGGCACAGTCTGCGCCTGAAAGGTCGACCTGTTAATGTTCGAGAGCAGCAGGGTGAGTTGTAGAATTTAGCAACATTTTTAGTTTCTGATTGGATCAAAGAGGGGCAAAGGAGGAAGGGGGAGGTCTGGGATCAGCATCACAGTTAATTATCCCTTTCTCATTGTCATTGTAAAAATTAGTTATTAGCTGGCTCTGGGCCATTTTGAACCTAATGCTTCCTTTATGTTCATTACTGAATTTAGTTGTACTGCAGTTTTGTTCAGACGAGATGATGCACTGTATTTAGTGTCATGTCAGCAAATTGGAATGCAGAGTGATTTGGAAATATTATCATGGTCATGAAAAGAGCGATGTAACCATAATCCTCTAGAAAACTTGATTAAAATAGGCAGTACTGCATACTGAATAAGAAAGCAACACAGGCAACAAAGCACGATTTAATCCACTTTTTAAAATAATTCCAGATGCATTTGAGTTCTTCACTCATCTGGTGGATGAAGTTGATGAATATCTAGCCAAAAATGGATGCAACAAGGTCTTCCAACCACGCTTCCAAGGAATATTTTTGGACCAGAAGATATGCAGAGACTGCCCTCACAGGTTCGTCTTTTTTTTACCATCCGTTATTGCATTCTCACACAATTTGTTTTTGTGATTTGTCAGATACACACATGAGGAGTCTTTCCTGGCTCTGAACCTAACAGTGAAGAGTCATGTATTAGAGGAGTCATTAGCACAGTTTGTGAAGGAAGAGCTCTTAGAAGGTGATAATGCCTACTTCTGTGAGAAGTGTGGCTGCAAGAGGACTGCTGTCAAACATCTCAGTCTCAAGAGCCTTCCCCCAACCCTGGTCATACAGCTCAAGCGCTTCCATTATGACTGGGAGGCAGGGAGGTCTCTCAAATTTGATGATTACTTTCAGGTGAGGTACCGCATGAATTGTCATAACTTGCTTTTGTGTGCAGTGTAAATGATAAAATATGAATTACCATAGTTTCCATGGGAGTTGGACCTTGGACGCTACACAGTGGATGGTACTGGCAGTAATTATGAGCTTGTGGGTGTCGTGGTTCATAGTGGACAGGCCAGTGCTGGACACTACTACTCATTCATCAAAGAACGCAGGTAAGGAATCTGCCTTGAGGCTTTTACTGCATCCTGAAAAATAAGCAAACAAGCTAATAATAATAATTTTTAAAGTGCAGGTAATGAATAATGCCACCCTTAAGATAAGTAATTTGCTTTTGGTCTTAAACGTTGATGTTATTCACTCTCTTATTTTCGTCACTGGGATTCCTGCAGTTTTCTACGTTTGGGAAATTTTATAAGAAAATGTTGCCCACATAAATATTGATGCTAGTTATACCACCACTTTTGGCAACACGAAAATTCCATTTATGTAGACCTGTTCAGATGTGATCAAAACCGTGTTGCATGTGAATTATTCATATTTAAAGGAATCAAATGAACATGATTTCTTAATTTAAATGCAAGTGTGCCTTAATGATGGCTTGTTCATTTTAAGGTGTGAGTCCCTGTGTCTTCCAAACAAAGGGAAGTGGTTCAAGTTCAATGACACCACTGTAGAGGAGTGCCAAATGGATGATGCCATGCTAGAGGCAGAGTGCTTTGGAGGTACATACAGAGCTAAAGTTACACCCACTGGAGGTAAGTATGGAAGCGTGTGCAATTGCTTCCCAGTTCTTCCCTCTTCCAAGCTGAACAAAATTGGAAATTACAAAAAGAGAGAGAAAACATTATTTTTCCAATCACTGACAATCCCTACCATTTTCTGTTTCATTTGTTTGTGTTGAGAGGCACACGTTTTAGCATATTTTAATACGGAAGCTGAACTTGTAACTTACAGTTGGGTGCTCCTTGCCAGAGGAACGCCAGCGCTACTGGAATGCTTACATGCTGCTCTACGAGAGGTGTGAAACTGTGCACACCCCAAGGAGAGGGACTGCTGGCCGAAGCAAATCATTCCGAGGAAACTCCAAGTGAGTGCTCACTTGTGTGTTATTGTGTTGACTCTTTTGGTTTCTGAGTACGGGATGATGCAGATGCCACAACATCAATGTTTTTACTCAGACATTTGAACAGTGGAATGATCTAGTTTTGAGGGGTGCCAAAGGGCTTATTGGCATGTCCTGCCATGGGGCACCAATTCTGTGATGGGACTGCGGGAGGGAAGATATTTGCAGTGGGATAGGTTTATGAGTTTCATTTGGAGTTTTGCATGTTTGGCTTTAGGGATATTAGCCAGTTGATGGACACCTAAGTACTTTACCAATCATTCAAAACTGCATGGAGTTGAGTCTAGGTCCAAAAACATGAAATTTGGCTTTCCCCCAATAACAGTGCCAGCCCTCGACCACCAGGCCGTCGTGGTGATAGCTTGAGCCAGCTGTCAGCCCTTCTGTGCCAAGGGGAGCGGCAGGGTCTGTTCTCAGAACCAGTGACATCCCAGCGGGTAGCTCAGGCAGTGCAAGAGGCCAATCTGAGGTTCATGCGTGGACGTGATGTGTTTTGTCCTGGGTACTGTCAGTTTGTGAAGGAATTGTGCTGCACCTGCCTCCAGCAGTCGCAGGAGACCCAGACCCAATACAGTGATGGGGTTGTCACACATGCAGCAGAGCTTGGGGCACACTTTCTGCTCAACACTTACTGCCACACCAAGCTGTGCAATTCAGTGGAAATGGAAGACTGGCTGAGGATAATGGAGGCAGCTGTGAAAGGCAGCCAACCTGCATGCTGCTGGGTTCTAGGCTACCTATCCGGAGAGGAAGGACAGCATCATCTGAGGTGGTAGCTGTGGAAGAAGGACTGGAATCGTAATAATTAAAAGCCATTTTAATTGTTTGGCAGGCCTTTCCTATTGGAGTGCCCCCTAGCTGAAGTGAGGATGCATTTTGCACAGCTGCTGGAGGGTGTCTTGCGGGCCTTCTTCCAGCACGGCATGAATGTGGTAAATTGGAAGATGGGTTGCACAAGTACTAGTTCCAAACTTAACAGGACTCTCAGATGTTAGGTTCTGAAACATGCAATGATTTCAAAGCACAATTTAAAGGCTTTGCTGGTATTCACTCCATTGACTCATGACTTCAGAACTGCAGGTTCTAGTTCAACTGCTCAGTTTTGCAAGTGATTGGAGTGAGTGAAAGTGGCATCTTTGTACTACTACATTGTATCCTGTATGATCACATGATTAGCAAGTGATTAGAAGTGGTGTGGTGTCGTTAAAGTTTAGTAGAATAAGCCAAAGCACAATGTGGGGCATACAAGTGCAATAGCAATTAATATTTTCTCTTTCCTTGTCTAGGGTGACCCTAACTTGGATCTTCTGATTGACCACCTTCTCCACCTGCTGGAATTCGATGTACCTGAAAGCTGGCGTACAGCTGGCCAATTCTTCTCTCTCTTGCTGACCTACGCACAATTAGTAAGTTTTTCCGTACTTAAAAACAAGTTGGCAGGTCTGACCTTTGTAACTTGTTGCAGGGTATAGCCCAGTGTGGCCATCTCCTCCAGAAGGGAGCTTTCCGTCGCCTGCTGACATTCCTTCTGGGACCCCGTATTCTGGATACCACTCATCCAACTCCTTCTCGACGGTGGACCTCTCTGCAGCTTCGAGATTTTGCTGATGTCCACCGCATCATGGCTGCTCTTGTACTTGCTTGTGACCTAACTCCTCTTTATACATGCAGTAAGTACTACTTGCTCTGTCCTTAAGTTTTATTTAAATTGTGTTAATGTTTTGTCATATTTTTTATAATCCTAGGGGAAGGAGGTGGTAAATGTCGTAATGTGTGATCTTGTTACTTAGGATACTTTGGAAATGATTGACAGTTGACACGCATATTGCTCATTGCAGGCGCTGATGGTGTTCTCCCAAGGCAACCATGTACATGCAGGCTGCAGGAGGATATGGCACTCTTGCAGCTCCCTTCAGATGTGGAGGCTGTCCTTCGGGGATCCCTGGCGCCCCTATTTGCAGTGGAAGGAGTGAGGGCCTGCCGAGAGCTGGGCCCCAGTGTTGTGGTTGTCACTGACATGCTGGTGCAGGCATCCTTTTGCTCTGAGAGATTTTCATCTGTGCTTCTTACTGAATGCCTAGTAAGTTGGTTTTTTAACAAATTTACCGCAGAGGACAAATGAGGCGTCGGCGGGAAAAACCCCATAAGTCCAAAATATTCATTTTCGGGATAAAATAACAGCTGGACAGTGCAGCCATCTAGCTACAGGAGCATACGATTGTCAACCGGAAAAACCCCACACAACACCTAAAAATAAATGCTGAAAATATAGGGTTTCCGTAAAATCCCCATATGTCCAAGCAGTTTTTCGTGTTTTTCTCAAAACTACCTCAGTGTGACTAATGGGGTTTTTCCCGCCGACGCCTCAAATATTTAAGGTCTGGGGGATGCAGGCCTTCCATATACATTACATGCAAGCACAGTTTCCTATTCATGTCACTATGGTGTGCAATGTGACAAAGATTTGAGAAATGTCTTAAAGGGACACTCCACTCAAAGTACAAGTTGGCCCCCAAAAATCGGGCAAAAAATCCTGATTCTGAATGTGCAATCGGTTTTTTTCTACGCCCAACGGTAACACGGAAAATCATATATCTACACACGTCATCTGCTAAGAAGGGCGATACAACAGCATTTCGCGGCAAACCAGAGAAGTAGAGGTGGTGCTCAACAAACAACTGCCGCGCGAGGCACGCTAGGCAACACAAGCGCACCAGCTTCGAGCGCTTTCAAGCCGAACCTGATGAGAAGGATGGCGGACCACAGAAAGGTCGGGTGTGTAAGTGCCCCCGATGTTTCGGAGGCCGGCACAGGCAGAGTCCATCCCGGCGCCCTCGCACCTCCCCTGCGGCCCTACCAGTGTGAGCCGTATGACGACGACGGGGTGGCCACATATGAGGCAGAGGCACTTGCAGCACGTCATGTGTACACTGCAACTTACCACCCCAATGACGATGACGAGGAGGAAGAGGAGGAGGAGGCGGAGGGGGAAGTAGAGCAAGAAGTGGGCAATGCCGAAGCTGCCACAACGCAAAACATACAATGCAAAACATACAACGCAAAAATCACTCCTGCAATCTCCACTACCAGGTGCTTCTTGCTCCGCCATGTCAGCTGCTGCAAGATTGGGCTTGACATGGAATTCGCCTCCTGGATTCTCGGCATGACCCCCCTTTATTTTCAATTCCTGCCGATAGGTGGCGCAGGTGTCGTGAACAGTTGCATACGGTTCGAATACGTTCCGGTTTGAATTCGCGGGCAGAGCCAGGCATCACCTCCATTTCCCATTCCTGCCGCCAGGCGGCGAGGGTGTCGTGTACAGTAGCATACGGTTGCAACCGTATCGCCAAAATTCGCATAATTAACCGGTTCCCCTGGGCTCATCGTTCATCGGAAAAAATAATTATCGGTGTCGTTGGAATCGTATTGTTTTGCCCGATTTTTGGGGGCCAACTTGTATTTTGAGTGGAGTGTCCCTTTAAGACCTGGTTGTACCATTGAAGATAGCTATACCAAGATTTTATTGTTAGGAATAATAAACAATGAATGGCATAAGTTAACTCTTGGTTGATCGTGTACCTTCAGTGGCACAATATTGGGGCTAAATTATTAGATAATGTATTAATTTGGCGAAACATTTCAGGTGCAATATGCCAATGTGCCTTCCCATGAGCTCCGCCACTTATCATCACTTTTGCTGGAATTTTTGGTAAGGTAATGTCCTTCTTTTCTCTTGGATATTTCTAATCACACACTTTAACTCCAAACAGATATTACAAGACCCATTGCAGGAGTGGCGCTTACAGATTGCACTGGAAGGATGTGATTCAGGCAGTAATCATGTTGCTGGTCTTCTGGGTGAGTCGTTACGTGAAGGTGCCATAGATTGTTATCTCTTTGCAATTTTTTTCGTACCTCTTGCTTATCTACCTTGGGGTGGGTTGGCGTAGCCGGCACACTGTAGCATCATGTTTGGGGTAGTACGGTAGTTTCTGCTTTTGCACCGTAAAAAGCTCAATCATTCAATTAAATGCTCTCCACCATATTTGCAAAAATTGTTACATGATCTGTAGCATATGAATTGAACTAGGGCAGCCACAGCATTACAACAGGTGTCTTAGGTGAGCTAATATTATTCTGTTATATCCCCCCCAGCACTACTCCGATCACACCACTCTAATGACAGTCGCCGTGCATATCAGTGCCTGAAGCTCTTGGTAGCCTTGGCTGGCAGGTCAGCTGCTGCAAAAGAGCTCCTCCTGCGTGCTACTGCCAGGTGGCAGTGGGCAGTTAGGTGGCTGCAACAGCGAATGGCCGAACATTCACCGTGGAGTTCTAATGAGTCAACACCAGCTGCACCTTCCCAATCCAGTGGAGGTGGAGGAGGAGGCGGTGGGAGTGGGGCTAGGGGAGATGCAGACACAACTTCCAATGAGGAGGGAGGAGTTGGGAGAGGCTTCCAGAGGACTACTTCTGCTCAGGTGAATATGGTTTACTATATTTTCTGGTAATTTATTGGGAGACGAGAGAGATGTGATGTGCATTTTATAGCGAAAGTATCAGATATTGTCAAATGAATATCGTGTAATATGTACCTCTTTTCACCTAATAATTCTATGTGTGATTAATTAATTAGGTGACACTGGAGGAAGCTGCAGCGCTACTAACAGAATCACAGACCACTGCCATGGACATAGACGTTGAAGATTTAGGGGAAACCGAAGAAGTTGGACCATCCTAGTCAGCTACTGTCTTGAAAGTGGCAAGGTGAAATGACATGGGAGCAAGTCCTGGCCTTCCCCTTCTCAGAATCCATTTTCACACGTGCCTTGTTTTTTTTTCTAAGGTGCCTTGTTAAATAATGTACTCTTTTCCCAGTGGTGCAGACCCATTCAGACCTCCTCAGTCCCAGTTCCTAACCTCGTTTCCCATGTTTTCATTGTTATTGCGTTTGTTTTTAAATAACATACACTGCCCATCTATCTTCTTTCTGAAGATGTTGAAAAGTATATGCATACTTGTTGCCTATTGCTCCCATTTTTATGTTGATTTGTATTACCATTATTTTTTTGACCTGCTTACCTTGTACAATCTGGAATTTGAATGACAAACAAAATACAGCAACATTTCTGTTATGTTTTATTCATCTATTGAGAGTCATCAGTTCAGATGGCGTACAATTTGCCCAGTTGTATTGTTGATACTTGCCATCAAATTATGTTGTTTTACGTCATATTGTGGAATCTGTACAGTTTCAATTTGAGTGAATTTCATAAAATAGTTTTATTAAGTCACTGTTGATCTTTCAATTAGCATGTAAGCATATTTGGGAAATGTTTAGACACTCAGCTCGACTGGGGTTATGTCATGGAAGGGCTGTGTGATATCAGGATATCCATGCAGAATATGGATACTTAATATTGAATTGTATTCGATAAACGAAAACTGAAATATTGCATGCCATGCAAATGTTGCAACCAAAGAGCTTAATACTAGTATTAAGCTCATTGGTTGCAACCATCATTGCAAACAGAATATTTATTTTTATTTAATTGATTTTATATACCCCATTTGAGGGCGGTGCCCTCTTTAGGGGGATTGCAAACAATATTGCGAATAAAAAGTGCCCACCTGATGGTTTCTCCTTTTAAAACACTGACCACATGATATTAATGAAGTATCCATATTGCATGGTTGATAATGTTGGAATACCACACAGTCCTACGTCCTCTTTAACCCTCAGAGCCCAGCAAGTAAATGGCAGGTACCGGTACCACCGAGAAAGCTGGCAAGCCTTTTTTAAAAGCTTTTTAGTCAAATCCTTGAGACCTCAAAAACAATGTTACAATAAAAATATGTAGGAAAGTTATACATCAATGTTCACCTTCAAAAAAATTAAACAAATTTACGCATATTTGTGCGTCATGTGGCCATGGCGGCCAATTGTAATCCTGTGTCACTCATGGATGAAAAGCAATATTAAAACCCATATTTCTCAAGTTAAAAATCATCATAACTCATCCACTCTGAGTGATAGCCTAATACCCCTAATTTAATGACCCAGTAGTTGCTTAAAACCAGGACCGCACCAATCTGGGTTGAAACAGGGTTGAAAAGAAATGGTAAAACACGTACCCCATTTAAGCCAAGTTGAATCGACCCGCCCTGCAGATGTGGCAACACCGCCGCGTCCCCCTTCCCCCCTGTTGCCACGTCTCCTTTTTCATGGTGGCAGTCGTGTCAGGCTGATTGTGTCTTTTTCACTTTGAAGAAGAGGAGGACCCGGAGGACCTGATGAGCCCAGCTCCATTGGCCATCGTTTGATCTCAACTGCCCTTAGCCCCGTCTTGGTCGGGTCCTGCCCGTCACCCGAAGGTGGGCAACGCCTGTCATTCGAATTCTTTTGAAAAAAAAAAGGGGGCGTTTGATATGCTGAGAGAGACAAAAATTGGCATTTTTGATGCTGTCAAGAGATCCGGGTTATGACCACAGAGGTCCAGACTCGGCCCACTTTAATTCACTAGGCACTTCGGAATAAAAGTGTATCACACACCAACTGGGGACGGGCCTTTTTTCCTTGACTACAGGATGGTGCGAGTGGTGTTCCTCCACCCCGACCTGGGTGTGGGTGGAGCGGAGCGTTTGGTGGTGGATGCTGCCCTGGCCCTGAAGGCAAGGGGTCACAGCGTGAGGGTGGTGACCCCTCACCATGACCCCAAGCGATGCTTCGTGGAGACTCGAGATGGGACGGTGCCTGTCACCGTTGCTGGCAGCTACATTCCTCGCTCTCTCTTTGGAGCTGCCCTGGCATTGTGCGCCTGCCTGCGCATGATTGCTGCTGCACTCTACCTTGTTCTCTTCAGCCAACTTAAGCCGGATGTTGTCTTCTGCGATCAGGTTAGGAAGGATCAGTTGGTTCAGCGTTTAACTGTACTTATTTGCTGATTCTTTTCAAATCAAGTGTTGAGGTGAATTTTCTCCAGCTGTGCATTGAATCAAAATGAAATGATGTGATTTTCAGCTTCTATCATAGGAAAGTACGGAGTTTTGTCCAAAGTCATATGTGCAATGGGAATCCTTTGCACCCTAGGAAATCATGCAATTGAGATGTCAAAACTTAAGGAAAGCTTGTAGCATTGAGTTTTCTTGCTGGCATTCTTTCAGCTGCTCCATTGTGTGGAATTCAGCAGCATTCACTCTGTTTATTTAAGAGTTGCGCAGAGTGCATGAAGTTTGATTGGACATTTAAACTATTTCTGATCAAGTTTCCAGGGCATTGATGGGATACCAAGTGGAATGGATAATGCGGGATAAGGGATTTAATCATACTGTCATATTTTATTGTGTCATGCCATTCATTGCACATGGTACAATACAATAATAAATAAATAAATAAATACCCCTACTGCCTGTGCCATCAAGAAGGGTCAATCGAAATGTGCAATGAAAGTCTCTTCCAACTACATCAATATGACGTCACAGGTTATGGAGAATTCATAGGAGTACGAATAAACAGGTGCAAGTTGATCAGAAGTATGTGCTTCCTGTCCAGTCAGCCGAGATTATTTACTCTCACTTTGCCCCTTTATGTTGAGTGGTTGCACATATGCTTTTTGATGATATACTGCCCTGGGGTGTTAAATCCACTTGCCTGTTTATAGATAAGACATTGCTTTGAAACCATAATTTACAAAGGGATCGTCCAAGGGTTTCCTTCGCATCATAATTTTTAGTGAAGGTAGTTTGGAATAGTTTCTGATGGAAAAGCAAGACTCAGTTTTTTTTTTTTTCTAAAACTTTTGGCACATATGTGTTTCCTCATGCAGAGTTGCAAGTAATGTTATAGATGGGTATCAAAATAGGCGTAAAACCAAAGGCAAGGTAGTGAGAAGGATTTTTTTTTTTACATTCAAGAGGATAAATATTAAGGTTGTGCATGAGCTGCAACTTAGTGAAATTTATTTGAAATGAGAATTTAGGAGAGTCTGCAGTTATATTGATGACACAAGTGGCTTTATGCGTGCTTGTTTGATTTGATTGATCTTGGCATTGTAGATAGGGCACTGGTAAAAAGTGATTGTCTTCCCCTCCCCACGGTGTTAGTCAGATGAAATAGAGTGCGAAAATCTGCATTTCAAGTTCTCAATTTTGCCATAATTTCCATGTTCAAATCATGACAGGAGGGTGCTAGGAACCTTAGATAATTCATATTTTAATGTCAAGAGGGAGGTAGAGTGGCGCTGTGGTACCGTAAGTGCCCACGGATGGAGGGGTCCGGGTTCGATTCCAGCCTGGGGTCACCCCCCTTCATCTCGTGCAGAGTTGGGTCGTCTCAGAATCTCTGCTAAACTAATCCACCCAGGGAAGTTCACAAAATGTACTGTTACAGACATTGCACTTGCACCTTGCACATCCCCTCCTAGTCACCCTGCCTGTGGACCTGGGCGCTTCGCAAAAAGGTACCCATATGTACAATGTACACAAGACCTAACAAATCCATAAAGGTCTGTGCAATACCTCCTGAGAAAGGATGTCCGCACTATCGAAATTATTTATTCTTCTTCTTCTTCTTCTTCTAATACCAAACAATGGTATTTCTTCCATTGTATTCCCCATTTGAACTTGTGTAACTGGTGTTGCAAAATCATTTATTTGATGATTATTATTAAATTAATATCTGCTTGAGCTAGCTATTGGTATCTAGAAAAGACATTTGCAAAGATTTTTTTTTTTTTCCATTACCCCACGGGGGGAGTTATACTACTCCTTAGGGGGGGTGGGTTGCCACCTTTGGAATTTGTTTTTGGAGCGAGTTTAAGAAGAATCTCAAGTGCAATGTCTCTAATCGTCATTTTGTGAACTCCCCCGGGTGGCTTAGTCTGCCGGAAATTGCCACCCAAAACGAAGCCAGAGATGGCCCAACTCTGCACGAAAGAAGGTGGGAACCCCGGGTGGGGATTGAACCCGGGACCTTAACTTCCGTGGGCGCGCGCGTTACCGCGGCGCCACTCCGTCTCCCCTTTGCAAAGAAATATTAATATTATGTAACACTCCATGCCCCTCCTGTTGTGATTTTAAAGTGGAAAAACTTGAAGAATTGATAATTTGAAATGCAGATTTTCACGAGACCTTGGTTTATACTTTATACAACGAAACTGAGTTTCACTTTTTTATCTAACATTATTATTAACAACATTCGCTAAAATATTTAGAGGTCAGAGGATTAAACGATCCTGTAAGTGAAAGATATCTTTGTAAATTTTGAGGGAAAGTTTTTAACATGAAAAAGTGAAGCTTTTCCTACCTATTTGCAAAGTTTTGTGACTGTAACAGTTGCAAATTTGTAATTATTTTATACACAGTATGTACGATGGGATATTTGGCCTTCAGGGAGAATTATGTGCACTAGCAATCGTACTAATCTGTAATCTGTACATGTATTTTTAAAATTATGAATTGTGGTAATATGTTGACGTGTTTAGTTTTGTTAATTACATGAATTGTAGCTGTGGACAATGCAGGAGTAGGTGGACGCAAGCACAAATAATGCCCCCAGGCTTTCCACTGCATGCTGTGCATGGATATTGGAAATTGTAATGAGGCCGATTGATCTCCCAGTTGTCACCACCAACTCCATCCAATTCATGCTTGTAATTGATTCTCGGTCTCTCCTACGGTTCCCTCCCCTCCAGTTTAGCGTTCCTGTCGAAATTGTTTTTCCAATTGCATGTGACTCATCCTCGCAGAGGGATTGCATTTACCCTCTCTGTGGTCTGCCAGTTGCAGTTACATTAAAAATTGTGTGTTGACTCAACCCTTCTGCATATTGACCCTTCTCCTGTTGACCATCTCCTCCCAGCTCTGCACAGGTCAGAGGTAGATTAAAAATACCCTTCAACAGGGTTGTGTGAAATGGGGATGGCCTGCAGCAGGACTCATGTTTGTTTGTTTGCTTGCCCTTAAAGGTCCCCGCTTGCATCCCCATCCTGAAGCTGTTCCGCATACCCGTGCTCTTCTACTGCCACTACCCGGACCTCCTGCTGGCAAAACACGACTCCTGGATACGAAGGATGTATCGCACACCTTTAGACTGGGTTGAGCAAGTCACCACTGGCATGGCTAATACTGTGCTTGTCAATAGCAAATTTACAGGTGAGATGGAAATGACAGGTGTAATATCGCAGCATCTGTAGAGCAAGTAATAGTTATTTGTTGGTTAACTGAATCGACAGTGACAAATGTATAGCTTGATATAAAACAAAGATAGCTCTTTCAAACATAATGCAGCTCATTAACTGAAACAAAGTTACAGGAAGTGTGGGTTCTCCCCATAAAGCATTTGGGATACTGACTTTGATTAATACATTTAATATTGAATTGAATAGCTCTGATTTTGACTTGTAATTAAGGGTTGTCAAAGCCATCACTTGTATTAGCACTGCTAACTGAGCTAGTGCACTTATACCACATTCCATTTCAAATATTGATCTTGTTGTTACTTTTGCAGCTGGTGTTTTTGAATCAACCTTCTCTCGTCTACGGATCAAGCCTTCTGTTCTCTACCCTTCCCTAAACACTGACTTCTTTGACCAGCCAGTGGTGAAGAGTATAGAAGAGGTGCTGGGTCACCCGTTGCCACAGGATGCCCTCGTGGTACTTTCCATCAACAGATATGAGAGGAAGAAAAACCTTCGACTTGCACTCAGAGCATTTGGTAAGTGTTGCTAAAGGGCAGTCATCATGGTGTCCATCTTTTATAACACAAAATTCAAGTTAAATTTATGCTTGTACTATGCACCACTCCAGACCAAGGTCAGAACACTGTGTCTCCCCCATATATTTTATTAAACAGATTACCAGTAGGTACACAAATGTAGAAGAGAGTAGTACACTTACTTTCTGACAGTTGCCATTCACAAAACAGGTTGGGTGCTGATTGACAATGTAATGAAATATCAACCTTAGATATTAATATTCTGGCCTTTTTGAGGAATGTGTGAAGTTTAAGCACAAAAGTTAGCAGTGTATAAGACCCTTAAGAGGTAGAAACTGAGTCCTGCTTTTGCCTGCCCTTATAGCTGAACTGGAGTCGTGCCTGCAGCCGTCGACTTGGCGACGTGTTCACCTGGTGATGGCAGGTGGCTATGATCCTCGCCTCCCAGAAAATGTCGCTCATGCTGATGAGCTCCGTTCCCTGGCGACTGAACTAGGGCTATCATCCCGCACCACATTCCTGCTTTCCCCTGATGATGCCTCCAAGCTCTGTCTTCTCAGACAGTGTGCTCTTCTCCTTTATACCCCATCCATGGAGCACTTTGGCATTGTGCCCTTGGAAGCCATGTACCTGAGGAGACCTGTGGTGGCCGTGGATTCAGGAGGGCCTCGTGAGTCAGTGGCGGATGAAGAGACAGGATTTCTGAGGCCACCTGATGCATCAGCGTTTGCTGTTGCTTCTGCCAGGGTATTGGAGGATCGGGAACTGGCAAGGAGGATGGGGGAGGCAGCCCGGACTAGGGTCGCAAAGATGTTCTCCTTTCAGGCTTTCGGAGATAGCCTGGAGAAGGATGTGCTCAGATTGGCTGCTCCTGAAGACAGGAAGAGGGAGTGAGCAAGTAAGAAGGTCTGCTTTTTTTCATAATTGGTGCAGTTGGCCAATGAAAAGATTTGCAATTGTGTCATGTAAGTCATTCGTTATTACAAAAAAATTGTTGAGAGTTGAAAGAGGTTAGCAGTTATGTGGTTATTGAGATGAAGCACTGTGAAAATAAGATTAAAGCATGTTGCAGATGACAATGAGAAATAAATTAATTATGACCTGCTTTAATTTCGCTCTTGGTGGAATTAATTGATAAAGGGACAAATATATTGTTATGCCTTGCATCCTTTGTAATCTGGAACTGAACCCTTTTTCTATTAAAGATACAGTTGAAGCTGCAGGTCTGAGTCATAAAAACTTTTTACAGCTATTTTTAGCGGAAAAAGTTTATATGAAATAAATTATATTATCCAGTAGTACATACTTTTGTCCATAACTCAAAGGTTAATGGATTTCTAAGGCTGATACTGTAATCTCTGAAGCATAAATCTTATTTTCACCCAGCCCGGGTTGGCTGAATGATCATGGAAACAAATGGTTGTACTTTTATTTTCAAGGTTATCTTGGTGCACCCTTGTAATAGGCAGGCAATAATAGGTCTGGTCATGTAAGTTTATTCCGAGGTTGTTGCTGCCTCATTTCCTTGTGTTACCAGTGTTTTTACCTATCAGAATGTTGTGATGTAAGCTACAGAAAAATAGTGCTGCCCTATAGAACATTCCACTTGTGTAATTATTGTGCTTCACATGATATATATTAGTGTGGGTGTGTGCAGCATTATTTATGTGGCAGTTAATAAGCATTTATGTTTTGTAATCCTCTTGCATTGCTACTCTATCTGTATAGAAGTGGCTCACTATGTAGCAGGTCGTACTACTGCAGTCGTTATGGCAAATGTAAACTAATGGCATCTGCAAAATGTTCCATCACAGCTAGCATTCATGGCTAAAGCCTAGGGTGCGCTTGATATAATCCAATAATTGGACCCATCTACATTCATGTGGGTAATAAAACGGTGGCCTTATGTACCGCTCTGAAGTCCCAGACTGATATGACAAAGGATGAACCAGACATGATTATGGCCGGTGGAATCATGCGCAAGGCCACCACATCTTTTTTTTTTTTTTTTCCACTGTCAGTTGAGGCGGTTTCCATAGTTTGTATGCCCACATGAATGCATCTATTTTTGAGGCAAGGTCTCAGAAAACACTAAGCAGATTTAGGTTATATTTTTCCTGGTGTTGACACTGCACTTCTCATTCCTGCAAGGCTGTTTAGTCAGAGCACAAGACGACCAGTGATGCACCGTGTGATGAAAACATGAAGTGGAAGCTGAGTATCGATATTTGCATGAAATTAGTAATAAACTATTTTTTGTCACTGTCTAGTCTGTTTTTAATTAAAAAGTGGTTAACGTGTGAACAGTCATATTTTCCATTACAGTACCTGCGCCTTATTTCCAACCGCAAATTGCAAACTGTCCTTCCCTAAATTGGGAGTGGGAACTTCCGTTTCAGATTTTTTTTTACTCTCCAGACTTTTTATCGTTCACCTATTGTTTCCTTACACATGCAATGCACAACACTGCACATTACGGATGTCAATCTTCTTTACCAGCCGGGAGCAAGTATGCTACTTTACCTTGACATATCAGCCCCTGTAATAACGCATTTAACATTGCATTTTGCATTTTTTGTTTGTTTGAAGGTTATGTTGCTTAAATTTTTTGTGTATTAAAACTATATATATGTTAAAACTCAATTTGACCTCAATGTGAGATCATTGCATTCTTTCTTGTGGCAAAGGTGCGGCCCCCCTCATTGCGACACGTCCAAAAATGCCCAGGTATGTCACGTCCCCCTTGTGATATCCCAACGCCATATTAATGCCACCAATGGAATATTTAAGTCACGTGCAAGTCGCGCCGCAACATTTTTCGTCTGTATAATAAAGCAGCGTCGCAATCCACTTCGAACCAATCGTAGGTGGCCCCCAAAATAAGACGATCCATAAATACAAGGCACACCTTTTTTTTTTTGTAATGCGGTACCTGTAAATAAATGACCAACTCCAGCAAGTCATAATTATTTCAAAAGCCAGGAAAAAGACAAACAGTGTTCTGACAGCTCCCTTTATCTTACCATGAAAGTGTAACAATCCACACACAGGCTATCGATGAAACCACCAGTGGTCATTGAGCTGTTGAGGAAAAAACAAGCTACTTTTTTACAGACAAAAAGGGTATGAAAGAGACGCAAAAGTTGCGGAGGATCCCGCTTTCAACCGGTTCGCAAAATGACTTTCCGGCCAAATTTGCGCGTTGATTGATGACTATTGCGACACCCTGTTTTAAATGGCGGGTGAAGGTTGCTGGGGTTCGAAAGTTTCTAGCTCCCTGAGGGTGAAATGGTAAACACAGATTATGTCTTGTTTGTCCACACGAATATTGTCACGAATGTACGCAGTTGATGGGTGGTAGGCATGTGAAGACCTAAGAGATCGGTTGGTCACGATAGTACCCAACTCGCCCCTTTCGTGATTGCTTATAGCCCCGTAACTTTCGTCCACACATCCGGTGCACTTGCCCCATCGCACACGGAAAGTTTGGTTTATTGAAGGCGCTTAGGCCGCTAAGTGGTTGTTAAAGTACGTCACTCTGTGTAATTTTTTTCAAGATCCGCAACGCCATGTTGCGCCAAAATGTCGCTAAATTCGTCTTAAATTCTTGTGAGATTTTTGATGCAAAATTGTGCTGCTACAGCTGTTTCGGAGGAGCTGTCACAGCTAGGTTTTTGCGCAAAAAAAAAGCTGCTTTGTGAACATGCCTAGTCGCGAAATTAGGAGTAAGGTAGCAGACCTGACGATCCAGGGACTGTCTAAGGAGTTCCTGTTCCCAAAATCAGCTTTGTGCGCAAATTCGAGCTGCGCCAGCTCCGTCACAGCTGGAAGGGAGCTGTCGCAGCGGGGAAGTAGCTGTGGCAGCGAAATGGGCGGGGCTCCCGGCTCCTGTCGACCAATCAGATCGCAGATTGAGGTCACGTGATCAGTTCATAATCGTCAGCAAGAGGGAGTGTCACAGCTCGAATGGTCGTCTGGTGGTTAGCGCGCTCGTCTCTAGACCCAAAGTTGTGGGTTCGAACCCGGCCGAGGTCTGGTTACTTTTCTCCGGGTGGTAGAAAAGTGAGAGTGCGCCTTCCTTCGGAGGGGAAGTAAATCTGTCGGTCCCGTGTGCTTGTGACATTGCGCGAGTGCACGTTAAAGATCCCCAGAGTGGCCAAATTTCCAGGAGGAGGACCACCCCCTGGCGTCGATGTTTAGCCTTAGCAGCGACATTAAGCCCCACTGATAATCTTGATTTTGCGTTTTAAAAAGCTGCTTTGGGGAGCACCCTGAAGCTCAAATTAGCCTCCGAGAGAGGCGACCCTCCATCGACCTCACGAGTCGTGATGAGGGTGACAATATGAGCGTCAGGGTGTTCCCAAAGCAGCTTTTTTTAACGCAAAATATAGCTTCCTCTCGCTCATTGAACTGCTCACGTGACCTCAATCTGCTATCTGATTGGTCAGCAATAGCCGGGAGCCCCGCCCCTTTCGCTGTCACAGCTACTTCCCCGCTGTAGCATTCCCGTCTGCTGCGACAGTTTCCTTCCAGCTGTGCCGGAGGAGCTCGATTTTGCGCAAAAAAATATCTACTGTAGGAACAGACCCTAAGGTAGCAGACCTGAAGCTCAAATTAGCCTGGCCAAGAGAGGCTATCCTCCCTCTACCCTACTCATTTCCTCGACCTTAGTGCAAATCAAACTGACCAATCTCTTACATCACCATTGTTTTCACTTTCGCTTTTTTTCTGCCTGGAAAAATCTGGTCCCTCATTGCGCAACCCTCAGTACCTTGAACCTCACTTTAAGTCCATACCGATTTGCCCTTTTGGAAAGTGTGTGACCTCGGTACTCTCATCCCTGCTGTACTAATTGACAAATTTTTTTTTGGACAACAAAAATCTCCCCACGTTTTTAAACCGTGGGCATCTCTGACGTCACATAAACCCTGCCATTGGAAGCCGTGACCCGGCATCGCGCCGTCGTCGGAATTATGTAGGAGCCATGGGGGGGTGGTGCTGCAGTTACTGATGTGGAGAATAGGTATAGGACAGAATGGGGAGGGCGGCTATGGTGTGTGTGGGGTGGGTTAGAGAGAGGGGGGGGTAAAGGCGCCCCATTCGCTTCCATTCGTTCAGTCGGCGCTCGGCGGCGCCAGTGATCGGAACCACGGACCCCCCTACCCCCAACCCCTTCCCCCTATTTTATTTAACCCCCAACCCCCTACCCTCTGTTTTAATTTTGTGTGTGTGTGTGTAATTTAGCAATAATATGGACTAAGTGCTAATCATGTTGCGGATATTCAAGAGGAATAAAGACAAGGAGCCTGGTGAGTTTTTGACAACCACGTGAAATTATTTTTCAAATTTTTTTTTCAATGTGATGAGTAAAGAGTAAGCGTGATGTGTGTCCGTGTAATAAGTACTGTGTGACGTCACAACTTTTGCGCAAAAACGGCCTTGACGTGCAGTGTGGGAAACAGGTGTCTTCTGCTGCACTGCTGTGTATATGTGTACATGCCTCGAGCCACATATGTGTCCACAGTGGGGGGATGCAATCAATTGTGACGCATATTTGGACACAAATTCGCACTTTATGCAGTGGCATGAAAAGTGAAAGTACAGCGTGTTATAAAGCTGGCTGTGTATGAAGTTAATAAAGAAAGAAAAAAGAAGATGCGTTGGAAATTGATAGGGTCGTCCAATGAAGGACGCGGATGGAGTCAAGGACTATAGATCAGATCGCCTTGATTCTTGCCAATTGATTCCCAGGAATTGAGTGTACGGATTGTTACTCTTATAGACGTAAGCTATCGGATGCGTAATGGGGTTTTAACACCCCCCGGATATGTGTATGCAGTAAACAAATTTTGCGCAAATATTTACCCAGAATCGGAGATTTGCAAAAAAAAAGGAAGTGTCAATAATTTCTGCAAACAAAAGGCATCAGACGCGTAGGAATATTCATGCCCTATCCATGGGTCAAAGTGCAAATCCGGTATGTAAAAAGCCTTGAGTGCCCCCTGGTTTATCCTGGCTATTTATGCAACCTAACTTGCTCTTTTGCTCACCGCGTGGTGCACCACGCAGGATGTATTTTTGGCATACGTTTCCATAGAGACATATGTTGGTGTAGGTCCGGAAGATGTGGGTACGGGGTATCACACTAAAATCGTCGTAATCCGACCAGGAAAACCGATTGTGTTTACAAATTTTCAGGTGAATACAACAAAAAATGTTGTCGACCTTGTTACTAATTTATTTCAGTTTTTCATTGAGTAATATGTCAACTCCTATTGGATGATTCTGATCATGTGACCTTATGTCCCTAATGGTATCGCTCCATTTTTAGATCGCACACATCGAATTAATTTGAGCAATAGCGAGTTTTAGAGAAACGGGAGCGCTTCATTTGCGCCGTATTCACGCAGAGGCCCTGCAGCTAATTCAAAAATTAATTATTGACATTTCCTTTTGCGCAAACTGCACCTTCCTTTTGCTCCGAATATGTACTGTATACCCCCCCCAGCAAAGCAAAGCAACATGCTATATATGTTAACTTCCGCAGCTCACAAAAGCAGACCGCCAACCTATATAGGTAGTCATTGTTAATATGTTAAGCACCAAGCCATTATTTGACAGATGACTACAAAAGGGACCTGATTGCCACCTCGAGTAATTGCAGCCAACACTATGTGCACTTGATAGTCAAAAGGAGCCGATTTTCGCTTCAAAAGCAACCAAACATGCAGACGGGTTTTTATCCAATTCTGGTTGTGCAGGCGAGGACTCGAAACGACCGCAATCGCATCGATTGGCCAATTTCCTCCTCCCCCCCCCTCAACATTTTATCATCCATTTCAAGACAGATACAAAAAGCTTTAGGTGCAGTCTGTATGCAATTTGCACGGTTGAGAAAAGCTTTTGTTTGCTATTGAAGCAATTGTCTTCAACATACCACAGAATGATGAGGGAGCAACAAAAAAATAGGTTAAAGATAACTTATCAGATGGTTGGTATGTACAGAGAATCGCAACACTAGTTCAAGTACAGGAAAATTTCAGCGACCTTTATTGTTCACTATAAGTTCAACACATTTGCAGTTGTAACATGTGCGGGATGTGTGTGCGTATGCACCCGCACACCGTCTTTTGCATAACTGCAACTTTAGTAGCGCAGCCAATAACGGAGCTATAAACATGAAGCAAGTCGCTATTAATTAAAGCCATTTTCCTAGATTGCAGCTAATTTTAATCTAGGCTATTACTTCACTTTATTAGCGCTATAGGGTGGGTATACTGTACAGTACGTCCCTATATGCAATTTATGCAGCTTGATAACGAAATGGAATATGACCAAGATTGTTGGCTCTCTTTAATAAAAATTATGATGATTTCAAAAAAATATATAACAAGAATATTCTGCGATGTCTGTATGTAACAAACATGATTCATGCCCCGCTTTTTAAAAAAGCTCAAACTTCTCCCACGTACACCTGAGGTCTCGATACCACACAGCTTATATTCTAATATGCTGTAGCCGGTGTTTACGCAAAACGTGAGGCACAGCACCAGGGTATCTCGATTGCGTGACAGGTTGAAAGGCCTCAATTATTTTCAGGCGTGGATTACATGGCATGTGATCCAAATGGAATAGAGCCATTGTATGGAGGGTGGGACATTGTACGCGAATTGCGTAATCGAGCCTGATTCACGAGATGATTTTTTGATGTCGGGGCCTCAGGCAAAAAGAAGTTGGCAGTATATATGTACTGCAATGATGTCATCAGATAGGTTAACGGTAACTGTGTGCAAGTTTATGAGCATGCACGCCCTTTGTTTATTAGCTCACAAAATGACGTACAGAGCAGGAGTAAACCTATATTTCAAAAGCTGATCAAGGCACTGTAAGGTGTCATTGTGTCAAGGGGGAAAACGAGGCTAATCTTGGATCTTGCTCACACAGGGGCGCCACCAGGAAACTGCAAATGGCGCCACCTATTAAAATATTCGATCCATTAACCAGTTAATGCAACGGTGCGATCATGCGCGGTTCAAGTGCACAAGTGATGTAACCCCAAAGCGAGGTGGATAAAAAAAAAAACAACGTACTTGGGAATTTTATCTCTCCAAATCGATAGATCATGACATTGTCCTCACGTCCTGTAAACACCCTGTACTGCATTAAAAAAAAGTGGGGGTTCGTGCCTGAATCCAAAAAAGGTATAATAAAGCTATTGTTCCGGCAACGTACATATGGAATATATTATGACAGCTTGTAACTAGTTGGAGGTGGTACAGTACATATCTTTATCAACCTTCGACCCCCCCTATAGCCAGGATTGGAAACACGATAGTTGAACGTTATCACACCTCCCCCAACGTATATCTGATAGGTGTCTGGGATATGTGGAGGTCAGTTGGTAAGAAGCGAGGGAGTCATGAAGTACTTTAGCGAGAGGTTCGCACAGTTTGTGTCTCGTAATAAGAAGACAACCTCAGTGGCGCAGGAGGATGTGGCAGGTAGGCGGGGCTATTTCACCCCACCTAGTTTTTAGCTGATGGCATTTCTGGTAGGGGGTGGTAGGTGGTGTGGGGAACACCAGGGGGTTCGGATCGATGCTGGTGCGACGACGCCCTCGACGCCCGTGTGACGACGACGGCGCCCAGCATCAGCCACTCTGATCCGACCGGTTGTTAGAGAGTGGGTCGCGCCATTGTTGCGAACCGCGCTTTTTTATTTTTTCGTTGTTTTTTTCAATATTTTTTTTGTGGGTGTGGACAATCCCCCTGTGCGAGTGTGGGCTAACCAGTTGCGCTTCTTCTTCAGCGGTCCGGACTTTGGGGATCCGGAGCACCAACGGCGACCTCCGTCGTGGTGAAGAGGATAGCCCGGATCGGTCTAATGTGGTGACGTCCGACGACGCCGCCGCCACCGCTGCTGACGGCACCAGCACCAACCCGCAGCCGCCGTCGCCGTCGGGACAGCAGCCATCGACGACACACTCGGGCATCTTCCGCAAGAAGTCGCCCACACCCAAGAAGAAACAATCGTCCGGTGAGTATATTGGCCCCCGTTCAACTGGTGGCTGTTGCTTTACACGCGTCGTTTTTGGCGTCGCTGCCAGAAGATGTTGCGACCATTATCTTGAAAACATGCCACTTTTTTCGTCTCTCTGTGGATACAGGGCATTTGAAGGGCCGGGGCTCGGGTGCGGCGGACTTGTCCGTGGTGTCAGCGTCGCCCAGCGCCTCCAGGGGGTCCACCAGCAGCAGCACCACAGACAAGAACCGGAGGTCGTCGGGTTCCTCCGACCGCTTCCACAATCCCCAGGCCATGCCCAAGGACAAGGACAAGGACAAGGAGCGGGACAAAGACCCCCGTAAGTACACTATCAGGACACCCCCACTCAAAAAATTGTCCACTTTAAAAATAGGGACAATTTTTTTAAATTTTATTTCGAGCATCCATTTGTCCTCCTCCTCTTATGATGTGCTTCCCCTACCAACCCAGTTGCGAATCGAAGCGGCCGGGACAGACGCCCGCCGTTGCCATGGAAACGGGATTCCCGCGCCCCACCATTGCTAACGACGGACCCCCCCCCCCCCCCCCCCNCATGGGTTATATTTAGCATTTGGAAGAGGCTCGATCCTGTGCTGGATGTATACCGTAGCTTAATTTATTGTTGCTTGTTGCAATATCCGTTTGAGCGACAGGGTCAGGTGATGGGAAACAATGTTGATCCTTATTGGCAACCTGTACGTCACCCTTCGGTAGGGGGACACGGGAAATGTGAACGAATATCCGGAGGGTTTCGTTGTTCGTACATTGCACGTATAAGGAAAAAAAAAAGAGTTCATCATATCGAGGTTATCAGTCAGCAACTGGAATGATTGGGGGAAAGGGGGGGGGGGGATTACATACGGAGATAACAGAAACGATGCCAGATTGGGGAACACGCATACCTTTGCATTGTCATGCAGTGTCCTTGCTCGTGGCACATGTGGAGGGTACTTATGCTGTAGGTTTATGGGGAAAAATGCAGGGGTATTTTTTATTGCTGAGTATATAGAGACATTTAAAGAAAGTATTGACCACCGCGCTTACAGTTACGTAAGTTGCAGCTGAGACGCTGTATAGCTGGCGGATTAGGATGGAAAATCTGTAGTAAAACAGTATTCCTCCATTTGAAGATCTAGGTTACAAGATGATCAAAGACACCAATTGAGTTATGCATTTTGTATAAGACGCACTCTATCATAGTTGTTTGTCTTTCTAGAGCAATCTCCTTGAAAAATGTATCCTGTACAGTACGAGCAGATAATGCAGTATTCAAACTTCAAACATAATTCCAATATGACTGTGCATTCCAGGTCGTCATCCCAGGCAAAAAAACAAAAAAATATCCAAAAATATGTTTCAAGTGCGGAAACGTGCTCTTCAACAAGTCACGATTTTTGGGATAATGAAATCGCCGCGCGTATCGCTCCCGTGATGGCATAACATCATTATCGTTTCATTTGCTCATTTAATTACCCCTGAGGAGGTTTCCACCCCGAGGACCTAGTTTTCCACCATGAAATGTTCATTATCCCTGATAATGCAACGGACTGTTTTCAGCTTGGTTGAATAATGCACAGAAAACCGTTCAGGCGTAGAAGCCATTTAATTTATATTGTAAAAAATTATGTGGTCTATAAAAATACACATGTAAAATGTAGTATGTACTGTACATACAGTATGTGTATGTCTATAGTGCCCAAATTCGCAGCCTACGCTTGTTTACTTCGGCAAAGTTTACAGAGAAGCAACTATCACAATCTCGCAAGGAAAAAAGAAGTAGATAAGCTACAATTTAAACTGATTACAGACGTAGTCAATCGATAACTTCTTCCCATATCATCCTCTTGAGACTTGACCAGTGCACCAACCTGTATCAACCTTGAGAGACTCGTAAAACATTTCTTTACTTGGTACGGATGTGGTAGGTCATGCGACCTGCTCCATGTCTAGTATAGATAAAACCAGCCCGCAGGAATTTTGGGAAGGACGCTGCAAAGCTATCTCAAAGTCATCCGAGATATGAGCGATAGCTGTCAGTCACGCCATCAGCTGCCTAATGTGGAAAATTTCGACACGCCTCATACACCTAAGTGCATAAGCCTTCAGTCATGTTAAGTTATTCAGTGGTTAATAAATTGAACGAAAAATCGTCGCCTGCGTGATTAGCATAAAATCGTGATTTCAATAGCTAATACTTCATAGACTGTATACCTGAATCATTGCTAATTTAAAAATAACAATTTTATAAGTGAATTAGGAACTACGTAAAATAATGCATTAAATCTAACTACATGTAGGGCACTTATTTTAATTTAATTTTAATTTAATTAATGAACTAGCCCCACCCCCTCTCCAAATCTTGAAGACTTTTGGAGAGAAGCAGGCGGGGTAATGCCAGCCAAGTGATTCTGACGTAGGTTGCCTCTGTCGATATTTTGCCTCTGTCCAAGGGGTGGTGGGGGGGGGATGGGAGGTCAGGGGGTGTAGGGGGTGGGTTATTGATTTTGCGGCAGGGTTCAAGGTGGGTTGAGCTCGGGTTTGGAGGGGAGAGGAAAGTGAAAACCCCTCCCATAGACTGGTGGGTGTGGGTGAAGAGGTCAGCAGGTTGGTTGGACGAGGTCGAAAAATCTCGTCAGCGTCCAGGAATAATTTAAAATAAAAAATAAAAAAACTGTTGGCACCCTGCTTCAAACGCATGTTATTTCGGGTGAACGTGGGTGGGATCCTACCCAAATGGGACCTCTTAAGATGGCACACGTTTAGGGGATTTACCTTTTGGCCTTCCATGACCTTTTGGGTCTGAATCGATATTCTGGGAAAATGATTTTACAATCCCTGAAGCTTCCAATTACGGATGGAAAAGTCAGGTGTCACACGCGAATTGTTATATCTTGTCACGAGCTATTAATTAGAGGTCCTGGACCTCTCGACAAATAAGGGCAACTGTGATGTCCCCCCCTTTTTTCGGCACGTGTGATGTGATGGGGGTGTTGTAATAAATTTATGCCCAGTTGGGATTTGCAATTTTCATGACCAGACGGACCGCAATCGATGTCAGTACCGGTAAATTGGGTTAAATATGGAGTGAGACACTTGATGCACTGCCCATGCGTGCATTTTTGAGTGCCGGCACCTCCAGAATATAGATTAGATAATATAGTGCCCTGGGTGTTTGTGGGTGAATAACTATATTAGGCCACGATATACTCTCACTGAAGCTTATTTTTGGGTTTATCTCTAACCAGGAGAAACAACTAGGGTGAGAAATAAATTATTGCGAAAGTGGTGTCTACAACTCGGTTAATAATAACATGTTGCTGTGTAATGTGTCGATGATAGTGTAGAGAGGAAATGATGCATATTTTTAGGTCATAATTTGTTATTGACCAAGCCTAAAAATTGCCTAAGTTGTCAAAGTAAACGGTAAACAAGGTATATCTTCATATAGACAGGGCGATAGGAATTTTGAGTATAAAATCAGCAAAATTCACGCTATTTGAAATCCCGTTTGAAGGTGAAATCCGCACAGTCCAACTGAGACTAACTTGTAAGAAGTAATGGATTGTTAACTCCAGCAACCAGCTTATCTTAGTCTTTATTTGTTTGAACTCCGGACTTGGTCAGAGCACCACCCAGAATATAGACATTTGAGGGGAAAGTCTATCAAACTAAGCCAAAAATAACCTACTATTCCATAATATATTACTGACATGCTATTCTAGGATATTAATTTAAAAAACCGGAAAATCGCATAATTTGTTATTAACATCCATCTGTCGCCGTTTTTCACATAATTGAAGTAGTTACTAATATCTGGCTTAATTATCGCTTATGAACTCGGGTACGAGCCAGTTCCAGTCAGTTTTTTGATGAGGCACGTCGTCAACACTAGTCCCACCAGGCACTGAAAAACGAAGCCGCACGTAACCTCCCCGCCTAATTAACGCCCCATATTTATTTAGCATTTTCATGCCACATTACATAATTACACCACTCCTGCCGGCATATAATGCAAAGTCATAACTAGAAAAACACCTGCCAGATGGCATTTTAATTCCCTTCGGCAATATGTTCCATCCCATCCACACACACAAAAACACATCCCGCTCCAGGCCATCAATCAAAAACCATCCGGTTCATGTTTTGCAGCCATTTAAACCCCTGTTCCGCATTACGCGCGCTACCACCGCCATCTTGGATATAGTCCCTCCCAACCCCCCCACCTTCCACCCCCCTCTTTTGCCATTTAAACGAAAGCCGCAATCCGTCTTGTGGTTCCGAGGCGAGAAGTAGTTTTTTTTTGCAATTTGGACACCGGTTCCTCCTATAGGGTCGGTTTAATGGCAAATATTTCGGAAGGGTTCCTCCAGTGTTGGCAAAGTTTGCAAAACGTTGAGGATTTGAAAGAGAAAATGGGAGGGGGGAGGCGGGGGAGGGGCATGTTGGCTGTGTTGCATGTGCCTACTATAGACTTTGCTACATTGTAAGCCGGAGAGAGAGAGAGAGAGAGAGAGAGAGAGAGAGAGAGAGAGAGAGAAAATAATTGTTTATAGAAACACGTGCACTTGTCGTGATCGTTACGTCGCGTCGCTTCGAACCGGTTGATAGGGTAAACAACTCGTGACGTTTTGGCCGGTTTAATTTTCTGATTTTTGTTCACACAGGGGCAGACAAAAGCAATCTGCAAATCAAAAATTACGCTAGTTACTTAAAATTACCGCAAATTATTTATTAGTGATCACTGGAGTATACGTCTTAGAAATTATGCGGTAAATCTATGCACGATCGTACATCATAACGTACTATCGGGTTCAAATACTTTTGGCCACTTTATCCTGGTCTTGAAGTAACCCTTCGCACAGACCCGTGTGTGTGAAGGGTTGCTTCAAAGCCAGGATAAAGTGGCCAAAAGTATTTGAACCCGATAGTACTGTACATCATAACAGCAAAGACTCTGGGGAATAATAGCCATTTCATAATTATACTTTTGAGGCATCAATTAGGAAATAGCACTTACTACTCAGGAACAATATTAAAAAATTAAAAATATGTTCTACGGCGTTAGTAAGTAATTAGCACTGTACTATATAACTTACCATGTCCTACAACTTCATGTTGTTGGAGCGAACAATTGTACTATCCGATTGAAGTTGCGGAATGAATAAAGTTAACGAAATTAACTCTTGGGAAAGCCCTATGACCATTCGCATGGGTGACGAAACAAACACTGCCACGTGTCAACTAAAATAGACACTACTATAGAGCAATTTCTTCTTAGAAAAATGGGGGTCCTATAAAAACGAATTAAGCAACTTTTATCACACCATCTCCTAGTACGGTATATTATAAAACTACGAGTAATATATATAGAACTGACCTTTCCACAGGCAATGAAATAAAAAGAAGCACGGATGATGTAATCCAATAATGAAGCCGTCATTTTGTCAAGTGAAACAAGCTAATCGTGTTAGTGTAAATTTGATTACTTTCGCGCAAGTAATAAACAGCTCCAGATATTGAGTCGGGGAAAGAAAAATACGTATAAAACATTTGGAAGACTTTCCACTCCTGCGTCAGAGAATATGCTTTTTTATTGTAATTCGAGCTGACGCCAGTGACGCGTTAGTATAACGTCATCCGTCAATGCATAAAATAGTGAACAATGTGACCAGATGGGATTTTTATAGACCTTCGTGAGCAAATCTCAGGATGGATAGCAGTCTGAGTAGAACCATTTGCAGAAAATAAAACACCTTGAGAAGCGGCCAGTATTTTCCGTATGTGTTTTGCTGAAGCAAGCATGTCGTATGTTTGCTATTTTTTTTTGCGCAGTGGGAATATGCGGCTGCAAATAAAACGCTTGAAAGTGCAAAGGCCGCTCTAAAATATGTATTATGCCAACACTGCACTTGTTGGAATAACTAAAAAATGTGTGTATTTCTTGCAAAATTATTTTTATATACAAGACTATGAAGACTGCATAATAAGCCTCCTGCAGTTACAAGAGGGCGTAATAAGTTAGGCCTTCTTCTCGTTTTTGACTAAATTTTACGCCTCAAAGCCTGCAAATTGCGAAAAATAGCCAAATATAGCTTTCCAAAAAATTTATCCTGACATTACAGAACCTCCCATCAAACCCTTCTGTTCTTCGCTAAAGCCTAACTTGTAGGATAAACTAGTCGCATCATACCCAAAATTATACTGACATCGAGCATAGGATTATTCCACTGGACGCTGTTCATGAACAAAAACAACAAACATTCGTCTGACTGCAGATGGATTACACTAGCTCAAATGATAAAATCAATTGTTTGCATAATATTATCACAGCACAATTTACTGCGCAAAAATAGTTGGAATGAACCTAAACATATAAATCATGAATGATTGATATAGACTTACATAATCCAGAGTTGCCCAAAAAAAAAGTAACCTTGTCCGCATGTAAACTGACACTGTCGTTTTATCGAAGGAAACCCCGATTTACTGCCCATCTGACAGACCGTATATCTCCACTGGTCGGACTTCAGCCTAGACCCCAAAATCCGATGCGTTAATGATTAACGGTACTGCATGGGGGCAAAAAAGTTCAGACTATTTTCGTCCCCATTCTGTCGCTTTTAGCGGCGACATAATGAAAAAGTTACCAAAAACCGATGAAGCTTTTCATTATTAATTGGGACCGAGGCTGGTGTGAAATCAGCTTGGTTTTTTAAAAAAAAATGAATCGTTACTTTTGCAAAATGAAGTTCAAAGCTGTGTCAGTCTACTGATTAAAAATGTTATTGTCATTGCTCGTGCGTGATAGCAGAATCTTCTCACGATAAGATGTCGCATCAAATACCTTACGTGCCATATTGATCAATCCCTAGCGTCCAGGGTACAAGATTAATTAGATACTTCAACCAACAGGTTCTATAACCAATTTTAGTTCAACCCTTTTATTTTCGAAAAGTTTTGATATGACAGCTGTGTTTTTTTTTCCTCCGTCTATAACCGTAAGGGAAATTGGAAAAAGTGGAAGCAAACATTTTTGCACAAAAACTGAAGTTAGTTGTGACAGCATCTAGATATTGCCTGGGCCAAAAGTTTTACGGAGGAGATCCCAATAAGGTTACAGTGCTGTAACTATTGTTACATTATGTACGCAAATTAATTTTTGGTAAGAACTTTATCCTATACTTTTAATGAGATTTGTTATTGTGTCGTAAGTTGATGAATAAATATTCTCAAGTACTGTAACATACCGTGACATTCACTGCAACCTGTGATCCATTATTATGCTCGTATATGCGCAGATGAAGAGCATTAATTAAGCCCACTTGATTGCACTCAACTAGGTGCTTTTACTAAATGACAAACTCTCGCATAGTTGTGACACTTGTGAGCGATAATCAAGGGCACTATACTTGGATTCCAAAATTAAACGCCGGTTTCATGCAACATTTTCCCATCTAGCTACAGGAGGTGGCCATTGACAACTTTGGTATGGTACAGTACTGACGGTTTATTATGAGGAAGGAACTTCAATGTCAAATAATGAGTACAAATACCCATTACATCTTGTGTTTCGTATAATTTGCAATTCGTGATAGGTTCATCTAATATATATAAAGCCCCTATCCGACGAGGAGGAGGATGAAAAAGATTTCGCACTTCCCGGCGTCGCAGAGACGTCGGACTTACGCCGTTGGATTTCTAGCCTCCCGTATACCGATTCCAAAAATCCTCATAATCGCAAAATTCCCAGCCGTTTTCGAGATCGCCAAATTTAATGTAGACGCAAACTCCCCCGGATCGACTTGCGGCCTTGCCCGCAGATGGTCGTAAAGAAGGAGAACAATGGCCCACCCCCTCCCATACACCCCCTGGGATTTGCTTACACTACTCAAACCTGCCGTGAGAATGATACGTCACAGACCGTGTCACAGACGGTCCCACCTGTCATCCCAAGCGCTGTTTTGAACGATACGTCAGAGAGGGCGCGTTCGGAAACTCCTCATCGCTACCGGTGACGTCACTGATTTCTGTAACCGGATGGATTAGGCGGAATACGGGCACCGCGCCGAAGGCGCGCAAGTGGGGCGCAGCCCCACGGGGGGGTCCGGGGGGGCGGAGCCCCACCGGCTCGCAAAGCGAGTCTAATATATATAAAGCCCCAATCCGACGAGGAGGAGGAGGATGAAAAAGATTTCGCACTTCCCGGCGTCGCAGAGACGTCGGACTTCCGCCGTTGGATTCCTTGCCACCGGGTTACAATATCCAAAAATCCTCAAAACCGCGAATTTCCCAGCCGTTTTCGAGATCGCCAAATTTAATGTAGACGCAAACCCGAGATCGCGAAATTAATGTATACCGCCAACTCCCCAACGGTCGCTCCCCCCCACCCTCTTGCCTCCCCC
>JYFJ02002969.1:0-48105 GCA_000934665.2 Catajapyx aquilonaris | reverse complement strand
TGTATGCAACTGACAATAAATAATCAGGCCTCACACCATCACTGTATTATTTCAGCCACTTGTTACTTTTTCCCTGCTGCGCAATTTTGACTGGTCCAGTTGAGAGTCGGGGGGGCCTAAAGGACCACCCTGTCCGGGCATGAAAGGAGCCATTTTTGTGTGAATATTGTTGGCTGTGTGCTACGAAAATGGAAGGCTCGGGCTTTAAGTCAGTCTCTTGAGCCTTCAAAGGAAGCCGACTGTTGTGGCAGCAGAGAAAGAAGGGCCCTTGCTTGGCTTGCTCTCAGGTATACACACGGCGAATGGAAGGAGGGGGGCGGGGGGATAATCCGCGAAAGGCAAAATCCCTGCCATCCAAGGCAGAGAGAGAGAGACACTGCGAAATCCCTCCCATCACTCTAGGTCGGCTTGACTCAAAGTGGGGAAAAAAAGGCAAAGGGAAGTGATGGCCCACCAAAAGCCCTCCCAAAACCAGGGCCCGTCGAAATGACTTCTTGCCAATCCGCCAATCACGCTAAACCCCGCGCAGTTGGGATCAGAACCTACAGGGACGAGCATTTTACTAAAAACACTGCTGTTTTTTTTTTCCTGATGGGTTGCTGTAGTGGCTCTCTTGACATGAAGGATCAAGAAGGAGGGTGGAAAAAATACTTCTTTTCAGACACATAGCGAGTGTCAAGAAGGCGATTAGCGGAGAGTGTCAGGTCCACCCACGAAGGACCAAACTTTGGAGCAGACGTTTCCTTCTGCTTATATATGCCCTGTCTGTTCTTCCAGGAACCATCCTTTTTGCTGAGCAACGCATGTTGGGAGGCCAATTGGCCAAAAATGTGCGGAACACCCACGTTCTAGTTTAGCGATGCTGTTCGGTTGATGCGAGTATAAAAGGGGAGGCCATCGTGGGAGGGTCGAGGCCCCGATGTGCTAATGAAATTTTTTCGAGTGTGTCTGATGCTCGGTTGTGTACCACTAACGAGTTCAGGGTGAAAGGACACGGGGGCTCGCATTCCATTCCCATCACTGGATGGCGCCCCTTCCTCCCTTCAAAATATATAATGCAAGCTGGATGATTCGGACAACTTTAACTCCATGTGGATGTATAGCTACAGTCTGTACCATTTATATTGCCTATTAATTCACCTGCCGTATATTTTGGGGGACAGATTTTGGGACAGTTTCACGATGAGTTTGATGTCGTTTCCCATCACCTGTGGCGACCTGTGGAACGGTTCATGGTGTGCTAAGCAGCAAGTACCTTTTTGCAGGGTTCTCCCCATTCTCTCTCTCCATTTCTCAAGAATAATATGAAAAAAAGAAGAAGAAGAAGCGAAGAGTGGTCTCCCCTTTTTTTCTGATGCTGTGCACACGCGGCTAAAACGCACAACTTTCACACACATACGCATTGAAGCAGTGGAAATGATGCTGTTATTCGGTACCTTTGGTCATTGAGGGGGGTCCGATTTGCTGGATTTATGGAATTGCGTCCGCTGATTTGTGCGATGTGGCGTGGCTGCGAGAGGAAAATTAATATATTTGTTTTCTTGCGCCCACAAAAAAATTAAGAGGAAGGAGCTGTCGACCCGCCCGATTTCTCATCCTTAGCCCTTTGCGTGACTTTTACTAGCTTTTTTTTGTTATTCGCCTGCTCGCAACAACTGAGGCGAAGGCGCGCAGGGCAACTACTGGATAAAAAAATCCGCATGAAAAATAAAATGAAAAAAATGAAGTTTCGGGGGCGACGTAGCGGAAAGAGAAGTGAAACAAAGGTGCATTCCACTCTCGCCATCATCATGATGGGCGAAGGTCCTTTTATATACACAGCACTCAAACAACAGCACATTTCTGGCACATTTTCAGAAGAAATGCTAAGCACCAATGCCCTCATGCAAATTCCATACCAGAATTTTGCATATTTTTGTGTAGACGTGAACTCAACGAGCTTATCCGTTTGTAATTTACTCTTTTTTGCACGTGCATAAGTGATTAAGAAATACTTAAGATAAAAGTTATTGATGCACTGAGTTGTATTGATTTCCCAATGTTTGGCGTCATTTTTTGTTGGCATGTCGGCAGAGTCAATGCAAAAATAATATTTCCACAAAATTTCAAACCTCTCCTGCCAAAAAGATGGGCAAAAAATAGGAGTAATCCCAGCGGTGGTTCCAGAAATGTGCTTTCTGAAAAGTTGAGGAGGTCGCTAGCCGAAAAAAAGTATAGGGGGGAAAAAAAGTACGTAAAAAAAAGAGTTGCGCGAGAAGTGGTCCAAATCTCCGCCAACTTTTTGGGGTGGTCGACTTCCCTTATATGCCTCACTTTCCTCCCACAGGGCCCTTTTCCTCCCCCACCTCCCAACCCTTCACCACCCACACATCCCTGGAGCAGCAACTCCTCTTAAAAATATCAAAAGTGAAAAAGTGGTTCCAATTCGACTCTCGCTGGACCACCACAAATTCGACCACCGGTGCACATACTTTAAATCATTTTATATACTTCTTCGAGAAAATTTTTCTTTAGATGGAAGTTTTATAGCAAGTCCCAGAAACATTAAAGCTGTTACATCTACTTAAAAATGGTGTACAGCAAATCACTTCTTGTTACGCACAAGATGCTTCTGATTGTCTCAGGCAAGTATACACCCATTTATATATTATACTCAGCATGCACCGAAGCAGTAGTGGTGTAGTGGTAAGGTGTCCGACTGCTAATCGGGAGGTCCCGGGTTCGAATCCCGGAGGCCGGCGACCCTGACCATGGTTTTCTGTGGTTTCCCATGGTCCTTGCAGGATAATTCCGGGGTCGTTACCGTAATATAGGCCACAGCCGCTTCCTTCCTTCCCTTTCCCTGCTTCATTCCGAAGATGAGAAAAATAGTAAAAAATGGAAGAGTTCCAGACAAAAAAAATTGGGAGAAATCCCCCCCTAGGAAGGCCCGTAGGCTGATAATGGGGTATCAAATTATTATTATTATTATTATTATTATATACTCAGCATGCAGGAATAAAGGTGGACTGTAATATTATCATTTTGTTGTCAATAGGTTATGGGACCATAGCAAAACAGGCTGCTTCTTAACCCACAAAGAACAACTGATTATTTTTTCTGATATATTGCATGACACTGATGTGCCATCGCGGTCGTCCTAAGCACATAATTACAACGAGCCTGATGCTGCTGTATACAGTGGTGTTCTCCTGATCCAGATACGACGTCCCTTTATATGTCCTCTTCCTCTTGAATAAAGAGCAGGCTTTATATACAGTATGGGGGCCCTGTATATATACGGTACGTGTATACAAGACTGATAACAATCGTGGTCTGATCCCTCATGAGCACTGAATTCAAATCAAGGAGAGGGGGAAAAAAATGCGCAAGTTAGCAGCTCCTGCTGGTTGTGCTGCTGTGTATCAGGAGGTCCCTCTGGTTCTGCGGCGGAATAATCCGGGTGGTGATGAATTATACCTCGGTAGGTAATCCGGGTTGCACACACAATGTGTCCGGACCGCAGAGCATCCCCAGGTCCCGCTTGAAACGTCCGATGGCCCATTGCGATACGGGGAGGGACGCAGCAGCACACATACAGAAGTACACAAGAGTGAGGCAGGCCCCCTTTGCTCAGCTCGCTATCTCCTGTCTATTGGTCCCGATCTGGCGATGATGGCGCCCGATTCACCCACCCTCGGCCCAGATGACCCTAGCAAGAGACGGACCATTTTTAAACACCCCCCTCCTTTTTCTTTTCTGGATCGACACGCTTCTTCCCCTCGTCACCAGGCCGTCAAGAGCACTTTCACCTAAACACCAGGGTGCTCCAGCAGGAGAAGCTTCTTGTGGGCTAAAAATCAGATCTGAAGGTATACAGACAGAAGGCCATGATTATGATGTAATGTCGGTCTGGACAGGGTGACACTGTCGCAGCTGCTCTACATTACTGGATCTACTTTCAAGGGGGAGGGTCGGATAAAGAGGTGAGGTTTGGCTGCACGGGCCGAGTCCAGGGGCCTGCCCCTCCTCTCTCTTTTCTGCTGGGAAAGAGATGGCTATCGAGTGGGGCCAGCTAAAGCCGTCTATCGGCCACCATCTCTTGCACAGCAGCTGCTCCTCGCCTCCTGTGTGCACTTCAATCGCCCTTACACCAAACCAGCTCTTGTGACGGGCATGCTGGCCGCAGAACTGGACACTTTTCTCACCTTTCTGAAACCGCAGGAGCCAGCAGACACCCTTCCACTCGAGCGAGGACACTCGATCCCAAGTCTGAAGCGAAGTCAACACGTCGTGCAATGTCACATGACATACCGCACCACTCTCGTTCATTTGAATTATATACTATCCGTATACAAATGAGTAAAACTATATAGCGTTTTATCCTGTAGGATATGCATCCCACCCCTCAGCAGCTCGGATGAATCAAAAGAGACATTTCAGCTGACTGATGACGCAGGTTGTGTTTTTTCGCTCTGTGTGTGTGTGTGTCCCTCCAATGAACCCTGTAACCTGGTGAACTGAATCCGAGAGCACCACATATGCATCCCATCGTGGGAAAAGCAAGGCGTGAAGGAAAGGCAGCCACCACCACCACCACCACCAGTGGCTGTGAAAAACGCGTAACGTGGCAACCATTTCACGGGCAATTTTCTCCGTCGGAACTGATCTGGACGCCATTTATAATCCTGCTTATATAGGCCTCTCTGACACACTCTCGCTCTGAAGTTGCCTAATTGTTCTCAGATGAAGTCGGTTAACTAAAGGCAAGGTGTGACGCATTTCACGCTGTTTAAGTGTGGGAATTATGCAGCTTGCCGAATCCGAGCTGCTGGGAGAGCTCATATCGCCATGTTTTGTGATCATCTCAGTTTGATAAGTTGTTTTTTTTTGGCTCAACTATCAACGGATCCATATTGGGAACATTTCCCACTAATTGCTCAACAATATGTTATACGTTACGCTGGAATTTATGGACCATTGATGACATTTACATCCCGGTGGATTGTTAGAAATGGAAAGAGAGAGAAAAAAATGGGAGAAAAAAGCTGCATCATCGTGTGATGGGAATGAACACGATGATGATGTGTGTTGTGTGGAAGTACAGGGTCTCTCTCTCCCCATCAGCAGAGCAGAAGCCTCCTGTCGGGCCAGATTTGTAGCCGGAATTGTATAGTCGCAGCTGGCGGGGTTAGTTGGGCCATGGCTGAATGGAGGAGGAAGGAAGGAGCCGAAGCAGCAGATATTTAGATAGGCATCGAGATGGAGCTGTCCGATATAGGCCATCAGTATATAGGGAAAAGGGGGAGGCTGCTGCATGATGGCTCCAGGCCCATCGGTGGTCAAAGAGTGCGAATACACGTCGCTCTCAATGAAGACATCCTTTGCCGCATGGCAACAACCAGACTGACGGACCCAACAATTGCTGCTGCACGCGACTTGTTCCTTGAAGGGACCCCAAAGCATCATCATCATCATCATCATCCAGAGAAGGAGAAAAAAAGGGTGTGCTTGAAGCAGCAGCCGCCCAATTGTCTGGAGGTTGCGTCGTGTCCCGCTGTTTGTGTCGAGCTCCTGATGGACGAAGCTGGGGACCGGAGGTGACAGCCACGGGATGACACGGGACGGACGGACGGACCACCGACGGACACGCCCATAACCACGATCCTTCTTTCCTTTTTATTTTATTTTTCACATGTCGCCTTCTTGCACACGACATCTCGAGGACACACCGCGTACACCTCTACAAAAATGCACAAAATTCAGACTGTACGACACTGCAGTAGTTGTTGGGTAAACAATTCTCGCCCTTTCTGACCCGTAACATAAGAAGTGCATCAACATGCGGCACATTCTGAGGTGACAAGATAACTATTGTTTGCTCTATTCATATACGAATGTGATGGGCTGATGGCATTTGGCAGAAAACAAGAGATAAGGCCATTATTTTTTTTTTACAAGTAAAATGACTCCGAATGTATTATTCTTGGGGGCCTCCTCGTCCGCTAAAAGAAGAGAGAATGTGTCAGCCTTTCTGTGATGGATTTGAAAGGTGGTCAGTACGGGTCTTGGAAGAAAACAAAGTGTAGGAATTCGTAGTTGGTCTGGGCCGAAGCATGGGGTTTGGCGCCTTCTTTTCTCCTGCCCAGGAGGAGGGCCTAATGGCCAATTTGGCCCTCGGCTGGCACTATACACTCTGCTCTAATCCCAGTCAAGCAGACGGCCCCCGAGTCCTTGGCTGATGCTACCTGACACACCGGGCGCCAAAAATATTTCCATTTTTCGGCTATAGCTTTTAGAGAGAGAAATCTGGTCTGCTGAGGTGCGAGCCAGTGTGTGACTCTTCAGGGCGATAATGGCGACATTCTCAGCTTACATGCTGGGAATGCAGGAAAGAAGGAGGCAGGCTTCTTAATTTGGGAATCTGGTCACAGCGAGGACTGTTGGGATGCCTTTGGGTTTTTGAAGACGAGAATGGCCGTTTGGGGGGACGACCCATCAGCTAATCCAGAGCCTTCTTGCTTGTCAGGACGGATTTTGAGTCAGCCAAACGGGAGACTGTACCCCCAACCATCATGTTTGGACACGAGCCCGACAGCAGAAAACAACGGGACATATTTAGTCAGAATCGAAGCATCCGTTTGTCTTCCACGAATTTCACTGCTGCACTGAATTGAAATATTTTAGAGTGTACCGCAGCACAAATACTGCTGCTCAAAGTGAAAAGCAAAATATATTTGACATAAAAATCGACTATTTATTTACACGACAATTTTTTTCTTCAAATTTATGGCAATAAATTTCAAGCTGTTGCATATGACATTCCTGGAGAAAAAAGGGTATGCAAGGCAACGTTATATCCATGTGCATAGGTTGCAATAAAGGACGATTTTGAGCAGGCAGTGCAGTAGATGTGTCTGGTGACAGGGCCAATTTATTTCTGAACCGTTTTTTGAGGATGGAGACAAGTTGGTTTTATGGATGAAGAACCTGCTCTCTTCTGCAGCAAAAGGGAGGATGCCACGGCCTATCAGCCGACACACACACCTCATTCCTTCCACGCTGCCTACCACCTTCTTTTTTTTCTCTTCCCCCCTTCAACCCAAACTGACTTGCACCTTTTCTCGGAAAAAAAACACGAGGCGACTTCCACTTGTCCTCCGTCCCAACCCTGTCGTAAAAGACACCCTAACTGGAAGGGGACTATCCTGACCACATCCTCTTTAATGGGCACAAAATGCCATTCCCTCCAAGCAGTTTCCTCTTTTAAAAATAAATTAAAAGCTCCGATCATTGTTGCAACAACCTGTGGGGCCATTAGTATGCAAGGGGGCGCGCATTTCTTTTTTTCGGGAGGGTGATTTCGTAAAACAATGGTGGAAGATCCGTGGAGTGAATCAAGGTTTCTTGAAAGTGACGCAATGGTGGACTCTCTGCGACGGGGGTGATCTGCTTGCCCAGGGTGTGTGTAAGGTCGCTTCTTCTATAAGGCATTATTATTATCACGGCTCACACGTGCTTGCTTCGGGGCATACACAGCGATGAAGGGCTCGGTTCCGCTACACAGCCGCACTCACTTTTCTCTGCTAAAAGTCCTGTGCTTACAACAGAAGAGGGGGTTAAAAAAAAATTAAGCGAGTCTGCTGAGTAACTAACGAGCATCACCTCGGGGGATGCCAGCCCCCTTAGGACAAAGGAATATCCGCTTCTGCTGAACTTGCCCGGCACTTCATCGGGGTTCTTCTCAATTATACTGCACGTGCATTGTCATGTGAACGTGTTGCCGTGTCGTCCAGGAATCCTTTTTTCTTCTGATGGAAGGTCAGTTACAGCCCTGTGCTTTTTTCTCTCTCTTTCCCTCGACATCAGCCCCCGTGTATGTAGTAGGTGTGTCCTGTAGAACACGATATGCCCACTTGAACAAAGGGGCATCGCATAAGGGCTCAGGGAATAATGTGATTCATTCGTGACTCTGCGCAGGATATGTAAACTGCTTTTTGCTTGTACGCGTAACTGACAAGGCAAGCAGTTAACCGGCGATTTGAAGGGGACCTGCCCTGCTGGATGGCAGGGTCAAATCGGTGTCAGGTCACCGTGTTATGCTGCGCATAATTATGTAACGATTGCGAAAAGTACTTTTACCTGCAAAGCCAGGGAACTGTGAACCTGTATGATTTCTAATTAAGGTTGTTGTTGATGATAAATGTAAACAACAGTTTTTTCCATCGACACGGTATTGCGAAAATTCAGGTTTGTAAGTCTCGATTTCAACCTTTATATATCCTACAAACTATATTTACATTTATTATTTTATTCATCGTCGCCAATTTTTATATCAGTTCATAATACGTAGTCTAACATGATGTGGAAATATTGCAAATAAGCATCAAGATTAGTATAATTATTTCAGAGCGTATTAAACTACTGTGCATAACTGGTGCTGCACTGACATACTTGCTTTGCTTTTTTTTGGAGTGTAATTGCAGTGAGCCGAGTAAGCAACAAAAGAGAGGTGTTCAATTGCTGCTGTGCCTATATGTGTGTCTGTTTTGCGAGGGGGGGGAGGTGTAATAACATTGGGGGCCGGTCACAGACACGCTGATTGCCGGCCCATCGCAGCGCCCACAATTATGAAATTAATGTCGCGTGATTGGTAATAAAACATGCAGTTTAGTAAATCACCCACGGGAGAGTTAACGAACTATAATAATTCACTCTTCTGGAACCGAAATTTACAGCATTTTTATTGCCAAGGCCGGGAGATAACGGATTCAAACTCTACTGATGGGATAGTTTGCCCGCTGATAATGCGATGACGGCAAAATGGAATTCTTATCAAACTCCATCCTCTCTCTCTACACATATATACACTCTGCTACACAACCAGCATCCCTGCCAGCTCGTTTCTCTCTTCATCTCTGCTCTACTGCTATGTTGTGATGAACATAATCTGTCTTACATATATAGCATATATGCCACAAGAAAATATGGTTGCCAATTTTGCAGATAATGGACCATTTCATATTATCGTTTATTTATTTATTTTGTATATTATTAGGGTACTTGTCGCAGGCATTTATACTTGGATTCCATGCAGTAAGTCTTCGGACTCGAGTGTTAATTTGAGGCGAACCGCAACACATCGCAATTGGGACTGGTGGCCGCAAAATGTTGATTTATTGCACACACATCTTCCGCAGGGAAAAAAAAGAAAGAGGCGGGCGTGCATAATGCCAAAAAAAGGGTGCAGATAGCATCTTACGAGCATTCGTCAAGTCTTGGAAAGAGAGGCCTATATAGAGTCCTGCCTCTCTGATGCTGCCAAGTTCGGCAGAGCAGCAGACTCGCCCAGTCGAAACGGAGGCAGTTTTTTTCCCCCCCACTCTTCTTCTTTTTTCTCTTTTCCAGCAGCCTTTTCCTCCTCTTTCATCCTTCCCTTTTTCTTCACATTATTTTTTTTTTCTGCGGAGGGAGGAAAAAGTGATGCCGTCGCCAGGAAGGGAAAAATTTTTCCTTATGAAATCAGGCAGTGGCATTTTCGGGCGATAGATAGCCGGGCTTGAATGTGATGGTCTCGGGCGTCCCTTTTATATAATATATAGAAGAGGAACGGGAAGGGGAGGGAAATGGAAAGAAATGGCGGGGAGTGAGGCTGGGCGAGAGAGAGGATAGGCATCTTTATTGCCCGGCTAGGCCTGGCAGACGATCATTTTCTTGTGGAAAGGAAAAGGGAATTAAAAGGCTGCAAAAAGTGACGAACTGCTGCCACGCGCTTCACCACCCCCGTCATTATCTTGGCCTCATCTTCTCTCGGGCCCCAATCACGCCACTCATACTCTTTAACCACCTTCACCAAACTACCACACTCGACACACACACAAAAAGAAAGAAAAAGAATCAGTCGCACTTTGGGTTTCGGCCATTAGCGAGGTTTGTTTTGGTATCCAGGTCACGTGTGGCGAATTAGCACCCACTACACACACAGAAAGAAAGAGAGAGCTTATATCAGTGTAAAAAAAAGGAACTGTTAGAGCTATTTTTCCGGCGTGTAAAGCTGCTAATGTGCTTGCTTGGCTTGCAGTCTTATCAGGGTTACGTCGCTACTTAACACCCACCCCCACTTCATGTACATCTCTCATTTTTTATCATTTTGCTAAAGGCAAATTAAAAGTCCCAATTGCTGCTGCTAATGCTGAATCATTCAGACTCGGTCTAGATCCGGTCCATTATCTTTGGCTTCTTCAGTATATATACTGAAGAAATCAGCTGATTTAGAAGGAGGAATTGTGGTGCGCAGTGAGACGTGCAAGGTTAATTGCCATCGAAAGCGACCGTGTAAAAGCGACCGTAATCCTCACTCAGGGAAGGTCATCCGCAATGTTCGCTGCAATTAGCAATGTCAAGCTGAGTTGTGACCCATTAAAAGCAGTCCAATAACCGGCCGGAAGTGGCCCAGTTGGATTTTAAAAAAAGAGAAGTTGCCTGTGTTAGGAGCAACGGAGCATGACTTCCGCCCAACAGGTAATGTGATCACCGCGTAGTTGATCAAAACCATTGCGAACAACACAACCAAATTAACATGTCAACCCGCAGAATGTTTCCATCGGTCCTTTGTGATGAAAATGAGAGCCGGTTTGTCCTGAGAGTGCGGTTCACATCAGATGCAAATGGTCAGTCTCCTATGGTTATATACGTTCTGTGTGACGCATTTGATGACGCCTTCTCTCATTCAGCATATTCATAACCTTCTCTATTCACTCGTGCGAGTATATAAGTCGCTTGGCCTGCAGCATGTGACCCTCCCAAAAACCCAATTCAATGCTCGTGTCATAATCCATGAGCAAGTCGGCCAGGAATAAGTCACGCGGCCATGACATGTTATGACCACCTCGACCTTCGACCCCAACCCTTTTCTGTTGTTATATATATATATATGCTGCCGATATCCGTCCCGAATTCAGATGCGTCCAAAATAGATCGTGTCATCCGGCGCATCTCGAACGCGTGTCGACCACGTCTCTTACACTCAATAATATTGCTCCTGCATCAAGTCGCAATGTTTGGTCTATCCAAAGTGCGGCTTTGATTTACAGCCTGGCTCATTAATCTCTCCTCCTGTCCCGACTATATTTTATGCAATAAATCAAATCGGCGCTGTCCTCTTCCTTTTTTCTTTTGTTAAACATATGAACCGGATTCAAGCGGCAATATCTGCAATCGCAGATTTGCCTCGGATACGGCCCCGGCTAAGTCCCGTTGGGCATGGACCACCCCTCATGATGCTGCGCCGCTTTAATCCGGGCCTCATCTTAAGTGGAGTGTAATAAAAATACATCCCCTGAGCATAGCATCCTGCTTCTGCATAACATTATACATCAGGTCTTGCTGTCCGGTGGCGTCCCGGAGATGAATCAGAAAGTGCGCTGTTTTGAAGCTCGTGCTTTTAAGGTTGGTGGTGGTTCGCTCGAGCGACGGACCCCGAAGAGGAGGTCGTGACCTTTTGTATATAGGATGCCCGGAGTCATCGCATGGCCGCTCCCTCAACCTAACTGCATGCTGGATGATGACACACAAGTGAAGGAAGCAGGGAGAAAAAAAACAACAACAAAGTGTACATTAGCTTAGGAAAATGACAGAAAAAGAAATCTGCGAGCGAGATATTGCTCACCCACACGAATGTTTTGTCAACTGTCGCCTCGTGTCAAAACCGATTCTCTGAAAGTTACGATCGTCACGATTTCCCTCCGAATGAAGATGCTGCGGTTGCAAGTTGCCAGCTATATTGTTGAACGTGCACCAACAACTACACAATTTTTGAGTGTTTGAATTATTTGAATTTATACCTTAGCAAGTTACATCTGAGAGTAGACCGCATCGTTGGGTTAACCTTGGTGTTTTGTCTGCAAGGTTTTCCGAAGCCCCGGCCAGAATTCTTCCCAGAATATATCCGTTTCGCATGAACTGATTTGCATTTGGAGCCCCTTCTTTATATTTTATGTGTGTGTTTTTTCCCTCTTTACTCACCTCATATTCTCACCCTCCAGCAACTCACCCCCACCACCTCCCGCTTTATCTTTCTGCTGCTGAGTACTTTCAAGGTTCTGATGGCTAATGTCTTTTACCTCTCCACTCGGCTCCAAACCCATTGTGCGGTTGAGCAACATCACCTGTACAGCTGTTGTGTAATCGACGCATTATTCTTCCCCAGAACAATCGCTCGTACCGCACAATTGGGACGCGCGTTACGGAAGATGCGACCCTTCTTTATTTTCTTTTAAGAGACTTGTCTATATATATGCTGTGGTCGCGTGGATATTTCAACCAGGTAATAATTGTGCAGCATGGTAAAGCGACCAGGGCAGGAGAAAATAAATAGAGTTAGCAGCGTATGACCTGGCATGTAATTGGGCGGTGAGAGTCGCGCATATTAATTCCGGCTTGGATTTCGGAGTGGAACGTTTCCCTGCTACATGCGGTTCCAGTATTAAGCATCAGCAGCATGCCACGCTGTTTATTACGCTCAACCCAGCTTCGTGCTTGCTGCCCTTTTACCCGCTTCATGTGCTGTCCCAATCTACACTTGAAATCGCAAGGTCAGCGACATTTTGTCCAGTTCCGGGAGACACACATGTTACACATTCCTGATGTCGATTATTCCAGCTAGCTTAGCAGTTTCAGGTGCTGGTTTGGTTCACTCGCTATGTACACCTCCTCTTAATTTGCTCTGGAATAATGGCTGCTGGACGAGGATCCGCTCGTCAATTGCATGCTGGTGAAATTTTGTAGGAGTATGCAAGTTGTGGAATACGTATAGTCCGCAATAATTCCTGCAATTGAATGTTTCCAATATATTCCGACAAAATATCCACCGAGCTGTCCTCCGCTTAATTCGAAAAGGTGATGGACGCGTTGATGTCACAAACACGAATGGCCGCCCAATAAAGCAACTGCTAATTCCTGACACGATTCAAAACCCGAACAATTACATTGTGCGATTCCGCCAAATAAATGGGCAAAACTCCTTTTTGTTGACACTTCCACTAATATACACCGGCGCAAATATTAATTGAGTCGGGCCCTTTTTCCCATCACCCTTTTGTTGTGAAACCGGGTTGCTTGTGCGTCGAAGCCAAATGCTGCTGTGTGTATGCAAATGACGTCCGGAAGCCGAGCGGTTTTTTGGGGAATTGCAAATGAGGCATGCGGACGTGCTGTGCGTTGGCATATATATACAGCAGTGTATATACCGGCAGCAGCAGATGACCACACACATGCACAGCTTGGGTCGAGTGCATGGGCTGCTTCCTGTTCCTGCGGACACATCTCGTGACCTCTTGACGTCAAGGGAAGCTCGCCATCTTAATTGAATCAAACGGAGCAGTCAAACCGTGGCCTCGTGTTTATACGCAAGGCTGACCCCCCACCCACCACCACTCTCCTCATACATTATACACCTGCACACCCATGCCACACATTTTATATGCGGAAAAACCACGCCTCCAGCATTGTATACCCTATGCCATTTTATGCTGCGAAGGTGTACCTGCGCGCTTCTTCTTTCTTACACACCGTGTCCGGGTCTGTTCCGGATTGAATATGCATCTGATATGGCTTCATGGACAGTGTGGTACCGCTGGTTTACTCGGGCGTAGCATTGCGCTGGTTTCAAACCAGTATAGTCCATTATTCGAACAAAAATCTTGAGAAAAACAGATTAGTGCTCGTCAAGTTGTTCTGCGTGTCACCCATCTGGGGAAAAGGTTTGCACACAAATTATATTAACTGCTTTTGGCCGTACTGCACCCTTCAATCTGCATGGGAAAAATCAGAACATATAAGGTCACTTTGAAAGTCCAAGCTGAGATATCATATTGCAATAATATTATGCTGTATAATACAATGATGTGGCACAGTCATGATGGTAGTTCAGTGTCCAATTTAATAATAATTCATACTTGTACACACTGTAAATAAGTCGTTCATATATACGATGAATACAGTGTGACAGAAATGGACTGGTGATTTTTCTGTTGCTGATGTGCTGTTTGCTGGTGCAAAATGAAAGATATCTTGAACGTTGGCGCGATGATGTTTGATAAGATAGGGGCTAAACTGAAACCATTGGCCTTCGTCGGAGCGGCCAATTGCGAATTGCGGCCGATAACCGGGCATCGCTATCACTTAACTGCTGCAATAAGATAGTGTCGATATCTGCATGCATTATTTCGATTACGGCCTACAATTTGCTCTGCGGCAATGTCTAACTGACAGCATCTTGTTGTGCTGCAAATGGAAAACTGCCTCTTATCATAAACTCATCGTCATGATCTGTGTGTAAATCACGAGGATTAATTATATTCCAGCATTACGCAGACATCCCTATAGCAATCACCTTTTTATTCCATTTTTTAGTTCCAAAGTATATATAAAATAGGCTATGATATACAGACAGACCTTCACTTGTTCACTGACCCATGCAGTAACCTCAATTCTTCACCTTCAATTAATATCATTTTCTGCCTCTCCATCCCTTTTATATATGTTTTTATACATATAATATAGTCTTTCTTTTAAATCTTCTCCGATCTATAGCAATAAATGCTTTTTCTCCCCTCCCCTATCATGCAATCCTATCTATCTGAAGAGCATGACCTCTGATGCAGATATGCGCAGATTTCTCACGACCTTGTGTAATGATATGCCTAAAGCAGGTACTGCACACCGGTAGCTGTAATTTATACGGCGGATCTTCTCACAAATGCTCGACATGTGAAACCCGGTTTAACAATTTATGTTCCGTGTTGAAACCCCATATAAAGTCTATATAATGTGCATGCGCAATAATATAGTCGTGTAAGTTATGTAATTTTATCAGTCCAACAGTACACTGAATAATACACATGCAGTTGGAGCATTTTTTATTATCATTTTCAGGCCATGAAAGCCTTTTTGTTCGGCTTAAAAAGCAGGGATTTCCCGAGTTTTTTAATGGTGTGGGAACACAATAAATTTCATATTGTCAAAGGTTCAGTTTAAATTAAATGTGAGCACTGCGTGACTGGTAGTTTAGTATACTTTTGTATGCAGTCAATCTGACACAATATCTCGTATACTAAATCAATAGTACAGGATGTTATATTGCCTAAGAGAAGGGAACATTGTGCACATTATTGTTTACCCCCAGCAACCACTAGTTTGAATGAAAACAACAATAAAGAGAGCTTGGTTGCTGCGATTTTGTTTAGGCTGTTGGAGATGCTGCATGGTGTGCGTTTGTTGTAATATAGACCCAGCACCCGTGGATCACCCTGTATACAGCAGAGCGTACAAAACGCAGGAGTCGCATTCATTTATCCAGCAGCATTTTCGTTTAACCTGCTGCTTTGCGTTTGCTCCAGAAGCAAGTATTGATTGGATGCTGTTCCGCTCCGCTCGGTGCGTGCTACATATATATTTGAATAAAGAGAAAACGACTGTCTCCCAGTCGAGAGGGGGAGAGGAGAGGGGGGGAGAGGAGACCAGAATTTAAAAAAAAAAAACGACGCACAGAAGCTCCGTTTGACTGCGTTCAGGAGGCTGGATTTTCCATGCTGCTTTGCTTTGCTTTGCTTGCTTGTTGAGGGAGGGAGAGGGGGAGTCAAAATAGGGAGAGAGGAAGGGGGGGTTAAGCCACGCCCAGTTTAACCAGATGATTGATCGCTGCCAGGCTCCACCCCCGCCACATATTCGCAGGGAGTCTATCTCCAGATATTTTGGTGCCATACCCTGCATGTATCTCCGTGTTCGGATGGGTTTTCTCGGGGTTCCTTAGTGCCTAGGACAAACCACGTGGTTTGTCCATTTAGAGGAGCAGAGATGCGGTGCAGATTGGGAGGGGTGGGCCAAGTGGTGCGGTTTACTCCCGAATAATGAGGGCAAAAAAAAACAAGTGGTATGTTTTGCGATAAAAGGTGTGCGAATAAGAGGTGGAGCCAGGCCGGGTCTTGTGGCGCCATTTTCCTTGGGTCTAGAGCCACTGGCGGGATCCCATTGGCCCCATGAGTCGGAGGGAGGCGGAGCCACGGGGACGGAAGGGGAATCGCAGGGGACGAACTGGAATCGCCATCAACCCACACACTATCTACGACTCTCTCTCTATCTCTCTTTACTATTACTTACACACTACCTACGCACAATCATAGCATGTGATAGGTCCTACTTGACAAAAAACATCTGCAACATTCGCACTGGAATTTGTCTTGGTTACGTTTGTGGCGTTTCTCAAGCAGTGAGGTTGATATTGCAGTCTTGTCTACTTTAGATCAGGATCTATCAACACTGGCTGAATGATATCATTCGACCAGCAGTAATCCTATGTTTTTGTTGAAATCTTGTTGTGTTTTGGTGCAAGGAACTTCTTACACTAGACTTACTTATTGCCAATCACGACAGTCAGTGTGTGTTTCATTTATTTATAAATAAACAGCTGACAAGAAGAGCTCTTCCGATTTTGTAGTTTTCTGGCTAAATTCCACTCTTTTGGGCAAATATTAATTAGTTGGTTTTTGTAAGCTTGATTGAAGGTGGGTGGAGCGATGTTGCGAGTGAGGATTCCGTTTCTTCCCCCGGTGGGAGTGTCGCCACCCCCTGGCCGGCATTGTGGCGCCCTTGGGAAGACTGGCGGGCTCTGCTCGACTCACACTCTTTTCTCTGGCTCCCCTCTCTCCCTGTTTGTGAAGGGAGGGGGGTGATGGGGAGAGGAGGAGGAGGAGGGGCGGGCTTTCTGGCCCCTAGAGCTGGAATGGTGCTCAGTTGGGCGCCAACTAGTTAGCTGGCAGGACGATCGGAACCACGCTCACACTTCTCACGAGCAGTATACAGTGCGCGAGTGACTCGTTTTGTTCGTACGGAGATATCCAGGAATCACCAGACGGACCAGAGAAAAGGTGCGCGTGATTTGTGCTGATTGGTGGGATCACTTTTGATCACCGTGGATTGATAGTTATCTTATCCGCCGGTGTGTGCCTTGGCTCTACAGCTGTTTTGCATTTTTTTCTCCCCTCCTGGTTTAATGAGGGGAGGGTTTTAATCAGATTTTGGGGAATCCGCCCTCCCCCACACATGATTGTTGTGATTGTGTTGTCCCCCCCACTCCAGTTGTCATGCGCCGTCGTCGGCCATTACACATCATGTGATTATTGTCCAGCATCTTCTTCCAGGCCGTGACCAAGGCATGCATCGCGCGGCGTGTGTGTATAACTCACCCCTTTTTGGCTTATTGCAGTTGATGACCAGTAACCATGCAGGAGTTGCAGGCCTAACAACTGCTTATTATTCTCCCCCGTACATATGCTAATTGTGGTTGCAATTGCAGGCGGAGTGCAGAGCATGCAGGGCGTCTGAGGGGTGTCACCGTCGTCGTCGCCAGCAGAAGACCTTGCAAAGTGCCCAAACACAGTGCGCGAGTTTATTCGGTGACGTCTACGCAATGTCTGCGGACTAGTGTGATTGAGTAGGGGGTAGACCGGTACACCGGTACGTCCCACGATATGGATATGACGGCGACGGACGGCAGCGGCGCCCACGCTGCCCACCGATGGTACGAGGCCCAGAGGATGGGCGCCAACATGGACGCCTCGGGCAACCTCTTGCCCCCGGAGGATATGGACGTGTTTTTCCACTCGACGGTAACGCTGGACAGTAACGGAAACCGGGCCAGGTACTACCAGGCCGCGCAGATGCACGGACCATACGCCAGCGCCACTCACGGTAAGAACACACCACATACACGCGGACCTGTGCTGCAGGGGGGGACATGTCACACCAATTTGCGAAAAATATGTCTCCGGTGCGTGTGTGCCTTGTGATTCCGCGGAACGAAATAACCCGAGTTGACGAAACCCGGTCGCCAAATATGACGGGTAGGGGTCCAATTCCCCAAAGCGTGCCCTGACTGCCAGAAGAAAATACACGTATCGCATGACACGGCGATATTTGTCACCGCGCATAGCCTGACAGTGTTTGAATTAAAATAGGCTAAGGTTAACCTGCCACAAATTTAAACCACAAGTGATTTCGCACAATTTTACATAATAGAACGGCGATTATTTGAGGCGATGATCCGAGGGGAGATTGGCCCTCTTTGTGGCCGGGCGCTGCGTCGTGAGTCAGCGGGCAGACTGGGGCCGACTTCCCCTGAGGCGCGATTGTCCGGTAGACGCATTTTCCAAATAATTGTGGAGCCTATACTGTTTTAGGGAAAGGGGTGTTGTTGTCGCCTAGTTGGCGCCTACCAAATGTCTAGGAAAGGAACCGCTTTGAAGTGGGTGCTGCTGGGGAGGGTTTGGGTGAAATAGCATCCGGAGCTCTCTGCTGAATGCACTAATAGAGCAGAAATAGCTGTCTCTCCACGGGCGGATTGGTGACGCCGAAATGACTATTCCGAAATAGCAGGGAAAAAGTGAAAATTCCTATCAGGTGGGCTGCAGTTGTGCCAGCCAGCTGTCTTCTATCTGTCAAGACTTGAGACGCGCTCTCGATCTAAAAGATAAAAACCCTGAGCACACACACACACACTCTCCCATACTCACAATGTATTTTTGCCTTTCACTCCTTGTGCTCCGCGTCGTACTTATTTTTGCATCACAACCAAAGAACCTTTTACAACCTCACAAAATCGGGCTGCGTCTTTGCTAATAAATAAGGTTATAGGCCTATACAGTGAAATATTCAACCCTTTACTTCAAGAAGTGCACACACATCATGTGACGCCGAATCGGGCCAAATTTGTCGATATCTTTACTTATTGACTGGAGAGCAATATAAGTATAAACATGTAAATTGGGCAAACCGCACACAAATATAAATACGGAGCTGTCCTTTATTTGCCATGGGTCTGGCTGCATTGTTGACTCGAGTCACTGAAAAGGATATGATGGAAACGAGAGGAGGGGTGCAGGAAAAAATTGGAGTAACCAAAAAGGAAAAAAAAAAGGAATTGGGGGAATGCTTACTTAGCAGTCATAAATGACTGCGGGAGTTTCGTGATACCGTTTCTCGTTAATAACTTGAGAATTGATTTTCGATAATCATCATGCTGGTCGGCTGTGTCTTTAAGCGCAGCTTAAACTGCCGCTCGATAAAAGACTGTCATTTTGGAGAGACATCTCAGAAATTATTCACCAAAATAAGGGCATGTCCAAGGCAGTCTTTTTCTAAGCGCTCCACTTCTATTTACTCCACCTCCATTTTTTTTTCGAAAGCGGTTCATGTCCAGGAAAGGAAAAAAAAGGGAGAGAAAGAGAGGTGGGAGGGGGGGTCCCTCCAGTGAAAGTAATTGTAGGGCTTTTGGTTTGTTAGACGGACACTGAAAACGCTTCCGTTTCGCCTTCATTTGCCTTATGTCACCGGCTGCAACAAATGAAACCGAGCCCCCCCGAGCTTAATAATCATCCCCTCGCAATATTATTGGTCCCTTTGATTAGTTCACATGCTGTCCCTTAAGAGCCTGACATTACACACAGACCAGCAGCCCAAATAATGCTGTCAAAATAAAGAGAGCAAACACAGCTGCATGTTGCGGACGACATTTCTCCTGCAACAATGTCGAGTCCGTCGCACGGAATTGTTGCCAGCAAAATTGAAGCTCATCATGTTGTATACAAACGCGAATTAAAATAAAATATATTCCGCTGTGCTCCCCCCGCGAGTCGATATAAAAAATAGAAATTTTTGTTAATGACCCGAGTCATGAACTAGGTCTTGGTTATACCCGTTTGTCTCGTCTGTTCAATTCTTTTTAATCAGCTCCTTGAACCGATTGATAATCTGAGAAATCGGTGTGAAGTAGCAAGCTCCTCGGCTTGATACGGCGTCGCTGCCGGTGAGAAAAATCTGGTAGGAAACAATGGCGTGTTTGGGGGCCAAAAAAGATGGCCGGGCTTTCTCTTCCGATCATCTTCTTCAGCTAATTGTGATTGTACAGAGAGAGAGAGAGAGAAGGGCCAGACCTTGGCTGCTTGTTATTAGCCCCGGGAACCCCTTTTTTCTCATGCGTAAGGTGATGATCCGGTCAATCCGGACCATCTTTCCATTGGCCCCGTTTCCGACCCCTCAACACTGCTTGGCTCCAGAATAAGAGAGTCTGCTGAGAGAGAGAGCATTAAGAAAAAAAAATCATCAGTTATGCTGCTGCTGCATGATGTGTGTAGAGAGAAAATGGCTCCGTACCCGATGTGACTTTTCCCACGCTTCTGGTTCCGAATCCAGGAGCAAGTAGGTAGGTTCTGTTCCAAGGAGCAGAGCCAGCCCCGGGGCCAATTCGACCCACACACACACACACACCTCTGTGCACATCCGGTGACTTCAAACGGGACTCGATTGCTGCTGCCTCTATGAAGATTTGCAATGATTTATATAATGCTGACCTTGCCCGGAGAAATATTAGCACTTTTTCAATGAGTATAAATGAAGAAAAAAAATGGAGCATTATTTTTGCTACCTTCGCGTATGCTATTCATTTTTTCCCCCCGAGTCTCATGTGGAAGAAAGAATATGTGAAAAGGAAATCATGTGTATAAATATTCCACAATTGTAAATAGGAAAACTCATCAGCTTAAAGTGGCAATAATTGCAAACCCATTCCGCTCAAATAAGTGAAAGAAAATTGTCAATATTACTCGTCTTTTTCGGACTGATAATGTGTAGCAGCATATAAAAATAATGCTAAAGCCGAGTGGCTGGTTGCACCATACCCGCTGAATAACGTAGTCCTTTTGATAAAAGTGTGTACATTGTAATCGGTGCCGATATGCTCAGTTGGACTGACGTCATTGTTATTCACAACCGGACGTAATTACCGTGTCAGCAGCAGCAGCCAGCCAGCCAGCCAGCGGCCTAAAAGGGCGCAAAAATTATTATGGTTTTGCCAACTGGTTTCAAAGCTCCGGTTTTGTCGCACCGCAATCTATAAGATTTAATTTGGTCCAGGAGAAACACGAATAAAGTGGTTGCCGTAAAAATATATTGCGAAGACAGTACTGCGCAAATAGAGTTTATTACGCGAATGCCCGAATGTATAAAAAAGCAGGAGAGATCTGGATTGCAAACTTATTGCAGAAATATTTATAGTGGATGCGGGAGATTTATTTATGGCGCAATTGAATATGAATTACCGCCATTTTTACAGCTGCGGTATTGTTGTCGTGGCCGGCACTGGGCTCGACTAGTTTGGAGAGCCAACAATGTGTGTCGAGGCCTGTCGGTTTCATTGGGCACGTTTGTTTTAATTTACAACCGAATTTTAACATCCAGGCTGTTTATGTATACTTTTCGCAATGGTTATTATATGTAAATATGCCGTATGTTGCATTACAAGTGAGCGGAAATTGCACGGAAATAGCCGGGTTACGACTTATGTCAGTTTGAATGAATTGGCTGAATACCACACCGAGTGATTACATGTCGTAATGTTATTAGTATATTCTCACGCTTAATGCGCTAAGAAGTTGTGGAATGACGCATCCCATATATTTCGCACCGGCAGCAGTAAAATATTTGCCTTTTGATAACGTCAACACGGAATAATCGTCCAAGACTAACACCATCTAGGTGTTACATCAACGCCTGCCTTAATGCCAAGCAATAAGTGCGAGTAATGCTGAGTTACAGCCAGTGCTATAATCCTGTTAATTACATTTTTTTAAATAATACCTCAGGATACACAGGCGGCGATGATAATCTCAGAGATTACTATTTTGAGATAATCTCACCTCATCACGACGGTATATTACTGCTGAGGTATGTACCGGTGTACAGTACATATTACAGCCGCGAGCGAAATGCCTATAAATATCACACTTGCATGTGAAGCATAGCTGAAATTGTAATAAGGCAAGTATAGCATATGATGCGATTCATGCACAGTGAAACATGTCAGTAATGTATACAGTGCAATTCGTGTAATGTTCCAAATGATGAGACCATCGTTGGGATTACAAAGGACGTGCCAATATCAACGGCCACGACGTAGCACGTAGCATAAACTTGGGCGGAACGTCTAGGCGGATTTGACTGTGCATTATTTCGTTTATGAAATGCTAGGCCTGTACTCTTAAGTTGAGATCTCGGTGCACCAACTGAGTTCTCATGGATTGTAGTTTGATATGTATCGTCTGATAGCTGCGAATATTGCTGGGAGTGATTAAGTGCTACGATTGAATGAGCAAGGAAGGCATTGTGAGCATGCTGTATAAGCCACAGAGTTCTTCTTCCTCCTGAAGAAGAAAAAAGGCTTCTCACCAGCTGAAAGAGTGCACAAGCACCAGAAGCATGAGTCAATTTATAACAAACCGAGAGTGCTTGCTTCTGCCGAGAACAATGTAATGCACCTTTGGGAAGCGCCGTAACACTTTCCACTGCGGACCATCATCATCTTTGCTCATATAATATGATGGGGCCAGGGAATAAGAAGGTGGTGGATGGTGCAGCTTCCTACTTTCTCCGGATTGTTCTTCCGGACCCCTTTTCACCATATACACCATCATGCTGCTGCTGCTGCTGCTTCCGCGCTTCATTTTCCCACACCTTCATCGTCATCACTCCTCGTCTCTTGTTGATTGTTATTATTCTAATATTATTATGTGCTCCCCTCCAGATAAATCCCTGCGGAGTCTTTTTTTCCCCCACCCCGATCCCTGATTGGGAGCAAAGTAAGCAGAAGGCAATTATGAGCATGGATGGCCCTGGTGCCGGTGATGGGCGGATTTTGGAGGAAAAGTGATTTGGAAAGCGGGGGGGATTATAGTCAGTCTCCTTTCCCATCCTTCCCTTTGCCATACTCCCCAGGAGAGGAGCATCAGGTCTCGCCCTCGGATTACGCCGCTGTCACTTATACATTCGCTCAATCCGATTCTGCTACACGCTCAACAATCCAAACTTTTTAGGACGGCTAAATGGCAAATTTTTGGCACCCAGTCGTCGCCCTTTCGACACACCCTGTATCTGAAATAAGTACGCGAATTAACACCATGTACATGTAAATTTGTTTCCATTACATTGCCAGCGAGTGACGCAAATTTGGTGCCAAAACATGTGCTATGGAAGTTACGTGTAGCCACATCAGTGTTTATTTCAACAGCCTTTTGCACGATGTAAACATTTCTGCAAAGTATACACTCTCCTATATGAAATGAAATATTATTCAACTGCACATTTCAAGAGCTCGCATTTGTAAATTAGTGTGGTATCAGTCGGATTTTATTAGTGAAGAGATGCAAATCAACGTTTGTAGTTTTTAAGCATCAAAAAGTCAACATTGAAGCTTACTGCTAAAATTTTGAGTACGGGAACAAAACTTTGGCACGATGGAGAAGTGTTCTGGTTATTATGAAGAAATTGCTGCCTTTGGTTGCGCTAAAAGTTGACACACATGCATTTTGATATGGTTCATTTACTTTGTGTCTGGTTAAATTTTGTTGAACATTTTTATTCATTAGCTGAGTAGCGCTATAGACTTGTTTGGCCGAAGCAGGCAGGGCTGGTGTGGCCAAACATGGACCATTTGCGTCTTTTATAGTACATACTGCTGCCACATTTAGTATAAATAATTCGACGGCCTAAATATTTTGCTGGCGCAGCAAAACGTTTGCATCGGCAACAAAACATTTTCCTGGTTTATTCATTCGCATAATTTTTAAATTCAATAACTGTTGAATTCCATCGCATTTACCGACTCGTGCCATCTGGTTTAACTCGAGTCAGGCCAATTTCGACGACAATGGCAAATACACTCCTCGCCAGTTTTTCCCTCCCAAAAATAGTAGCCCTTAATCCACAATTGATGGGAGTTGGCGCAAAATCCTGCCGGCAGCCTGCAACAATCGTCTCAATCTGCTTAAAAAGAGTCCCGGTATAATATAACATGCCGTGCAGCACAGCAACTCGCGATTTGGTGTGTAGTCGTCGGCAGCAATTACTAATTGCGACATGAAATTTCCAGCGATGAAGCGCCAGATTACGCGATTCTCTATCTGCTGACAACAACAAGGCCCATTATTATTATTATGACGATGCTTTTGCTATAAAAGAGAGGTCGCAAATGAGGTCTCCCGAGGCTATAATATAATGAAACGGTATGCGCCAATCGGTGGTCTTATAATAATATCTCCTTATATCACATGCAGCACGTGTCTGGTCCTCACTTATTCTGCCATATTCCGGTGACAAATCCGCGACTCGTGACGTCACTCCCTCCCTGCTGTTCTTCTTTTATATTATTACCCGGGCACAAGTTGCCAAATTGCAGGGTTTTGCCGCTTATTGAATGAAGGAGTTGTCCCGAAAAAATGCGGCCGCCGCTCCCAAATTGCACATTTTGTCCAGGAAAAAAAAGGCGGGTTATATTCCCTCCCTTCTCGAGGGAATTTCCTGCCCGCTTAAATCCGGTCCATTTTTATTGGCAGCTCGTGACTGGGGCCTGTTGGGTTGAGGCCTGACCATTGTTGTGGGGGGGCGCATTATTGTAATTGCGGCCTGGCAAATCATAGCACTCCTGGCTTGTAAGACATGGGCGCTCTGTTGTGTGTGCTGCTGCGTGGTGTGGGTAGGTTTGTCTCCCCGGATATTATATCCGGGGGAGGCTTTTTGCTGTCCTATTTTTTTTTCGATTTTTGTTGGCTTGGTCGAGGGAGGGTAGGTCCACATAATGCTGGCCCGCATGCACCGTACATAATGAATGCGGTTGTGAAACAGCGCACGGCCCCGGAATTGATACTTGTGTGGCCTGCAATTTCGGTCCTGCTCGGACACGGTACCGGTTGGGCCATACCGTACCCCCACACCATGCATCATGCAGGCCAGACAGAGGCACGGCCACGAAAAAATGTCAGCTCGGGAGGCGGATGAGACGGAATATAAAAAAAGGAGAAATAACACGCTCTCGGAAGACTCCAATTTGTTATCGTTCGGTCTACGTATGCCATTTTTTGACGTCACGTTTCAATTATTAGAGTACCGGGCATGTACGGAGAAAAGGAGGTGCTGTATTCGTTATGTGACTCTTGATGCCTGTGGTCAGCCACGCTATCTAGAAACTGTAATAGGCAAGCTGTTCATATAGAGTCCTGCCTTTGAAAGAAATGGTTAATTGAAGGCGGGTAAGTCGACTTGATTATTGCAGGGGCACGTTGAATTAATCATATTTACTTAGTGTGGTATGACTCGGGAAAGGGGAATTTATTTCAAAATATGCAACGAGGGTTCGGAAAGTACTATATTGCAGGATATTGCTTCATGTACTGTACAGTATACATGGCCGCTATAATTCATGTACTGTACAGTATACATGGCCGCTATAATCTACTTACGTGGGTATTGCGAGACATATTCAGTTGCATATTCAACTGGAATCAGCCACTCATTTATTTAGTATAGCAACGAGTGCTGTTTGAAATTGTGAACTGTACGTACTTATATACATATATACACCTTGTCAAATCTGTGGTAGATCACTGCCAAAATTGAAGGTGAGAAGACGTTGAGTTATGTAAATTAGCGAGATTTTTTTACAGATACGAATTTGAGATATAACTTATTAACCTCGCGGCATGTATCTTCTCTAAAATATACGGTACATGGAGCTATAAAATTTTCTGGAGAAAACAGTCACGCCATTCGATGAGCTTTATTACTTCGGTTTAAACACTTCATGAATTGGGAATACGCATTGTTTTTATTCAGCGACTCGATGCAGAGGTTGTCAGAAACTTCTGGATTAACATATTGTCAAAAACAGCGCGGAAATGAATTTTGTTGCTGGTGTTTGCTATAATAGTCTGAACTATGCCCGTCACAGGGCCCAACTCAAGCCGTTGTCCATCAGCTTTTAGGCCGACCAGAATCATGCGACGGGGACTGCCCTTTGCAGGAACTAATTCACTGATAAATATAGATTGTCAAAATGGCACAAGGCTACCGGGTGACTGATGCTTGCCGATTAAATTAAAACAATAAGGCGATGTCCCGCTGATTGTCCTTCCAATTTGGGCCTACACCGTACATCTAGAATATGGTCAGCTTGGTGGAATAAATATAGTGTGTGTGTGGGGCCACAGGGTGGTAAGAAGCAATGTAACAATAATCAAACCAAACTGAGAGGAAAAATAGGATGGGCCAACTTGGTCTGACAGTCGGAGTGACAGGGCTTGTCCATTCTTATGCTGCTCACGGGAAGGTGGGGATTATTGGTCCGTTCGGGCCCATCAAATCGCATTTATACACAACACACACATACCACCACAGATATTATATCGGACGGTGCACCTGCTCTGCCCACGTCACACACAACCCGTCTTCTACGTGCTTCTATTCCCGGTGGCAGAAATGATCAGTATAGTTTCCTGAGCTGTAATTTTGGATTCCTTAGAGAAAAAAATCTTCGTTTCACCCAGCAGACATAGAAGAGGCTTCAGCTATATATGTAATCCAGAATGTTGTTTTTTTGTTGGTGGTTAGTGGGGTTTGGAGTATGGGTTTAGGTGGTGGTCATGCAGGAAGGAAGCGCATTCCTCCAGCAGTTGCGGCGGCAGAAGGGTTGAGATATGGTCCGAGAGCTATACCAACACACAGCACACAAACCCTCCCCATCCACCTCCTCTTTTCCGCTGTCCGGCCAGCAGCGTGGTGATTTAAGCCAAAAGGAAGAGAGCCTGGGCCGGATTCGCATAAATTTTCTGCATGTGCGGATTCCCGGAATTTGGCGCCGAGATATAGTAGTAGATGCAGTGCAGCAGTTTCGTGCTGCTGATGATGCCGGATGCCCAGCAGGAATGACTCGCCTCTTGTACAGTGCTGTATATAGTGTATACGCCTCCCTTTGCGTGCAGCCATCTCCCTTTTGTCATACGCAACACAGGACACTCTATAATATATGGCAAAAGGTGCAGGCAGGTCCATTCTGTCCCTCTCTGTACATTCGGACAGCCAATGTTAGGAAGGTATAGTTGGAAGCCATTTCAGACATACTTATACGATGACATTGATGTTATACGACTGGACACATCCTTCTTAATTGATAAGAAGCGTGTAAGCCAGCCCAATGGACCAATCACTGCTTACCGGAAGTTTTTAGGCTGATTTTTTACTCTGTAGCTCCGTGTAAATGTCTGGTGATCTCTGTGGCCTGTCCAATTACTCATCGCTTCTATACCGGTAGACCAGTGCATTCCGAGACATATGCGCATATTCCTGGCCTGCACTCGAAGGATATAAAAAAGGGTTTGAATATGAAAAGGCCGTGTACACCCACAGTTATACAGTGGCTATTTTTACAGGCAGTCGGACATTAATTCAGTGACGGTGGTCTGCTCCTAGGAATGCTTCAATTAGCTTACAATTAGACTATTATTGCACAAGCGCCACGCGTTCTATGGCAGCGCATCTGTCACTCCTGCACTTGTTTGCTTTTGATGTGAATTCCGCACGTGTATGGTTTACATGGTGGTACAACTCCACAAGTCCACAATTTATTCAAGTAAAAGGTACATGAAAAAGTGACGCATTGCCTTCATACCATCAACCACTCTATACGAGGAGGATAATCACGTCATTGTTGTTTGCTTCCAATAAATATAAATTGGTATAACCGAAACTTGAACGATGAGTCAGGAGCTGACTCCATGACACTTTGGGGCAAAAGGCCTGCGCAATAATGCAATGCTTCTGGCCGCCATGACAGTTAAGGGCAAATACTATGTCTGCTTGGTTTTTGAGTTATAATTCGTTGGTAGCTGGGGATTGAACAATACATAATTTCTCCTCCAAATTCGGGGAGGGCCATGAGTGGGCCCACCCTGGTTGTATAAACATGATGCGGTAGCGTACGAGGAGCACAAAGTATGCGTATGGGGCCAGGAATGCCAACCTTGGGCCGCATTCCGGCGGCGTGTGACAGTCGTCTGAGGACGTCGCCCCGATTTACGACGCCCGTAAAGCGATGACAGCTCCGTCCGTCCCCTTTCGCGGGCATAATGGACTGCCAGGCCCCCCACAGTATCTCTGTCCCAACGGACCAGACCACCACCATCGGAAGGGACAAAAACTAACATCATCATATTTTCGGAAAATGCTGCCTTTATAACCAAGGGTTCTTCCCAAAATAAGAAAAAGTGTCGAGGACACTTTCTGTGGGTCCGGGAGTTCGGGTCGTGACCAAGCGCGAATCGCGACCCGGGAAGCGCGACATGAAAGAGACGCCGACCAACCGCTGCATGACCGATATTTTATGCCCGGATTTGCAGTGTGTGTATGGCATTTGCTGTCGGCAAAAGCGGGCCTAGAAGCTGCGCTATTTATATTAAGGCTCGAGTATGCACGGGGCATGAATTATTCAGGAGCACTGTACAGGGTGCACCTTCCAATAACGCAGTCAACATCTGCCGACATGTCACAAGTCACAAATAACTCATTTTATTCACTGTACTAAACTTCAAACTGGCAAAACAATTTTTTAAAAGCTATACTGTTATAGGTTTTCAATTAATTTTTGCAATTATAGTTACAAATAATCGTTGCGACTAGAAATTTTGAGCACTGTTCACTTTAGAAATGATCAATGGTGAACACCATGTTATACACAATAACAGAAAGCTCACTGGGTGCGGGGGACGGGAGGTAGCGTTGTAGACCAAGATGTAGACTATCCGGCAGACAACGACCGAATGGATAGTTCCTCCTCCCATCCACCAGAGGCGCTGCCTCCACCCCCATTACGCCTGCGCAGAGCGGGAACCAATCGTGAGCGTCGCAGTAACACTATCCGGCGGACCAATCAGAATGCATTGGCATATACAACATGAATAGGATTTTAACATTATAGATATTGATCCCCCTAATGGCCACAGCCCAACGGGATGAAATAAAATAAAATAAAAATAATAGATATTGCGACCGCTTACGTCACCTGCGCCCCGGAAGGAGCATACGTCAAGTCGGGGCACCAATCACGATCCGCCTGCGCCCTGTAACGCTCACTCCGAGGCCACAGCATTTTTGTCACCCGCTGTGAAACTGCACGACTCTCTGCACGCAACATTTGCACATAACTTTGCTCTCTTTATTCTCTTGATACGTCAAGTAGCAGCATGCAAATATCACCTTTGCCTCAGGAATCGGGGGCTCTTATCAAAACTTGACCCTTCGCTAGCAGCCACATTTAAAAAAAAAGAGGGAGAGGGAGAGAAAGAAAGAGAGAGGGAGAGGGAGAGAGAGAGAGAGAGAGGCCTGAGGTAGGTTCTTGGGACTGACTGACTTGTAAAGTAATGTGAGTTTGGCATGCTGCAGGAAGAGCCGGCGAGGAGTGGCCAATTAGGCAGATGACAGCCCAAAGTCAGTCAGAGGAGGGAGGACTGGGGGGGGGGTGTGCAAAAAGGCATACATACTTATGGAGGAGGCAGCCCCCCCCCCCCCCCATTCCCTCCAAACTGATGATGAAATGACAAATGAATAGAGGCCGGGACTGGCAGCACTTAGCCCGACCACGGCCCTTTTGATCGCCCCTCTTTTGCCCGCCCTCGCATTCAGCTAAACGGTCTGCTTGCTCGCTGGATGAGGGGGCCCCCTTCATTTTGCCCCGGGGCCGATGGGAAGTGGCCATTAAGGCCAGAAACAACGGCCCTCGCATTTGCCTCCCAGTCGACGGCAGCAGCAGCACCTGGGATTCATTATAAGGGGGGCATATATAGTTGAAGACCCGCTTATACTTCAGCTCTGGTCACCTGATATCAATTAGCCAATTATGCAGTACAGCTTGCTTTCTGTAAGCTTCAGCCTGCATTTTGCTCCATTCATATTTGCTCGCAATTTTGCATATACACAGGGCACATTTTGCGTCAGTGGAGCATTACCTCGGGTTGTGCAAACTCAACGTCACAATAATGACCATTCATTCCAACGAGGCACAGCAGACCCACAGCCGTTCATGCCCGCTTAAAAAAAATTAGCATTTTTGACCTTCACGTGCATGCAAATTGTATTTGCACAATTTTCCCTCCCCATCCGCACAATTTGGTCTCGTTTGAAAAATCCAGGCAACGTCGCCCATTACGCACGTCTGCTGCAGTCAGAAACAAAATAAATTTTTTATCCGAAAATAGTTGAGGGGCAGCTTGATAAGTAAGCTGGTGGCAAAAGAAGGGGGTGCACCTCCTCCCCCTTTCTATTTTTTTATCTTTCTTTTCTGGAGGGTGGGGGTGGGCTATAAGTCCAGGTGGTGGTTTAAGGGGNCAAATTACACGCCAGTCTCTGCCCACCTCTCCTCACCAGCAGCATGCAGGAACGGCGTAATGAATTAAAATGATCTTGGGGGCCCTTGCGCGCAGATGGCCCTTTTTGGGGGAGGAGGAGGAGGAGGAATCAGCCGGAGCCGACTCCGTCACTCAGGGCAGCGGGAGGCTTATCAATTTCGACCCCGGGGGCGCACCCGGGGGCCCGCAAATTGGGGCCCCCTCCAAGCCAAGCCGGCATCATACACCACAAGTGCCCGCTTCCTCCTCATCACACTGATTGCCCTCATATATTGATATAACAACAGTGGTACATACGATCTAGCGAAATGTATGGAATTATCATCGTTGCGTTCTTAGCGTAGGTCATGTCATAATTAGCTCCCGCGATATCATCATAATTACGCCTGCTCAGAAAAAAACCGCTTTTGTTCGACCCCCTCAAGGCCGGACACATGATGATAACGCTGGATGCGTACTACATCATGTAAAATTGTGCAATGCTGGGTTGAATGGTCAGCGAGCAATAATAATACACGGGTCATTGTTAAGAGGAGAGCTTGTTCTGCGGACGTTATAAGAAGGCAGAGGCCAGCAGGAAATGAGGGCTCTCTAAGTGGTAGAAATAATGACCGGAAAAACTTCCTCAGGATGCCCCGAGAAAAAGTGGACGATCCACAGGAATAAAAGCTTGCTGCAGGTTTTCATTTTTTTTTCTTTCTTTCAAAGGTGGGGGGGTGAGACTGGCTATCCTTGGGCTGCCCCGGGGCAGACCCACGTGATAACAATTATTGTGGTCTGCCCGCCGGAAAGTGTCAAACCTGGGGATGGGGGTAGCATCCCCCCGACTCATTAATTAAGTTTAAGGGAGTAACCATCCCTTGTTTCAGTTGAAGAGATAACAGTTATGCGCCAGACAAATTGAGCTGGAGGGGAAGAAAACTCTGGATCGTTTTACGGGACAATACTTTCCAGATATGTTTGCGTCTCTTGGCTTTTTTTTCTTCTTCTTCTGAAAGCACAGCGGCAGAGTGAAGCGGGGGTAATTGGGGTAATTGCCCCGCTCAAAATTGGCCTTATTAAAGGCTTTAATTAGCGATGACTGAGGGGGGGTTTTGCCCCCCCCCCCCCCTCCCGCCTGGAGGCAGCAGCGGAAGCAGCCGCAATCGCCGTTGCACCAGCCTATAATAACGCTCCTCACATTTTTGGGGGTAAATAACGACTTTTTGGCCACAGAGTCAGGCAATATGGTACACCACAAAATAATTTGCACCAACGAATTTCATGGGGAAAAATCTATTTACCTATATCTATTGAAATTTAGTATCAAGTATCAACCTTACCAGAGTGCACTATTCTGCACTACGAATCATGCATCAGTTGAGCTACGCCATTTATGCCTTTTTTTCTCGCCCCTTCTCCCCGTGCAACTTGTGGCAACCCTGTGATTAAAACATTAATGCGATTTTCCCTCCCTCCTCTGAAAAAAAAAGAAACAAGAAGTAGAGCCGTGAAGAGTCACGGAACTAGGTCTGTATAACTTTGGAATGAAATTCTTGCATGCGGTCCAGGTTATACCCGTGATGGAAGATGCGGTCGAGCAGGTTTTCCTCTCTTTATTCTCTGCGTCTCAAATGCAGCAAGGGCGCCAATTAATGGCCCGCCCTTCTCACACACTCACGCACTCGCACACAAAACGGAACCCAGTTCGAACCCACTTGTCATGTTCGGAGGCGACAAAGCCTCATTGGGAATCACCTTTACATAATCTCAATGGCTGATACCATTTTTAGGAGACTCCACATCGTACAGTAGTATAATATTTTTGTGAATAATACCTTATCACTGAAATGGACACTTGAATATTGCAGGATCATGAATCAACCGGGTTTTGACCATTTCGTGCCGAGGCAATGTTGGTGTATGGAAGATGTGTAGTGACATATAATGTGGGTGTGTGTTATTATGCTGCAATGTTGGGCTTATGCTTCATGCTGGCTGAGGAGTGGGTTTATAGAGAGAGTGGTGGGGATAAAAGGGGTTTCGTCCCGTCACGCGATCCCAGTCTAATTCCTCCGGAGCCAGGTTCATAAATACATGTACGAATGGGCCGGTGCGTCACGCCAACTTGTAAGGGTGGGGGGAGGCGAGGAGGTGGGGGTATAGACACACAATATACACACAAAAAAAATAATATAATAAAATAGCGGTAATCCCAAGGGGCAAGTCGTATGATTTAGGGGGCCATTGCTTGTGGACACTCGTTTGCTCTTGGTTTGTTTGCGTAGCGTCCAGCTGCGTCATTTTGTGACGTGACATCAGTGGGTGGGTGGGCGTCACATCCTTTACAAGGCTTGACCCGCTGTACACTGGCCATCTCCCCTCGCTATTATAAATGCCACCTTTCCCAGCCTGGGCGGGGTTGACTTATGTCGCGTAGCTGGTGCATCGGGTTAGGTGATGTCTTGCTCATGCAGGCGAACGTCCGAGAGATTTCCACCGATACGGATCCGCTGAAGGCCACGCTACAAATCTAAAAACAGCACAAGGGACAGGCTAATGGGTCGTCGAGTATAAAGAGCAGCTGAATCGGCAGGTTTTTATCTCGCACTTATGCAGAATAGGTGCGGTCTGGATATATTTTTTGGTGGGCTAGAAGTTTTTCAATCTTGGCTTCTTGCTTTGCTTTGCTTTCTGTCTGTCTGTCTGGCTGGCTGCAATAGCAAGGGAGCGCGCTTTGAATCGCGTCCCATCTGATAGGCGCCCCGGGGACAAATAAAGGTTTGCCTCGCCTCAGCTGGCGCCAGCGGCCACCAACCCTTACTAAGAACCCCCCTCTCTCTACAAACATGCCACAAAATTTTTCTCTTTCCCCCTCCACCACCACCCTGAGTCTTGGCCAAATAAATAAGTCCAAACACGCTCGTTACACGCACTGGATCATGCGTTTATTTTCGTGCGCCTCCTCATTCAGTGTAATATAATTACTATGGAGGGGAAGTCGGGATGTGACAAATGGACTGTCACTTGGCACCTTGCGGACTGCCGGACACTGACGGGACGCATCACCACCAAATTATCGTTGGTGGCTCGTCAGGCCAACCTGTCCGACACTGCTGGCCTTGATGCACACAGGGTGGCTCGTTTCCCGTACCTTCTGGGCTGAACTTGGCGAGCAACCCTGCATTATGTATATGGCTGTCATAACACGAAGTCATGTTTCTTGTAAGCCTGATATAAAATGCGAGTATGCGGTATATAGCATTTTCCTAGTACCGGTTGACATTGACTGGTGGACATTCACTCGACCTTGTTAATAGAGACTGGGAGGGTGGTTTGGGTCTGAGGTCACGATTATGGGCCGAGCCCCCCCACAGAAAGAGGTAGCCAGAAGAAAATCCACGTTGTCAATTCTGGGCATTTCCCTGCTGCGAGGCGCGTTCGCCGTCCGTCATTTGTTGTGCCCCCCCGGACAGGCAAGACTCCGAATGACATTTGTTGCCCCCAGCCCCCCTCCATCGGTCGCACCCGACCTGACCCCATGCGGACCTTTTCCCACGAGAATCAACTGTTCTGGGATTTTTTTAAATACTCGGGAACTCGGGACACTGGAATGCCAATGATGGAGAGGACAGGGACACGTTTAAAAAAAAGGACAGAAAAAATGTCCAGCCATTTTTTTGGGGGTGTCCGGTGCTGCCAAATTCATTATCATTAGTTGGAACTAACCTACCTTAATCCTATAAGTTTGTGATGAACATTTGTATATGGGAAGCCTCATAACGTTATATATTTTTAGGCACGTCGCGGAGGAAATGAAACAAGAAAATGCGTCTGGTTTGAATCCACCGGTGCGTGATGTGCGATTCCGGACGCATTTTTTTTTACATTCCCCGAATTTGCCCCGGTACCTTTTTATTTTTTTCTGGCGAATAATTACATCTTAACTTTCAGTTTCAGTCGTCGGATTATACTCTGGGTGTCATGTCAGTGGGAGCATGGGAACGAGCTATGAGAACAGGCCGTATATTACAGACTGAATGAAAAAAAAGAGCAAGTACGTGCCTTCAAGGTCCGAGCACAGCAGCACACCATCATGTAGGTCAAAAAAGAGAACTAGCTATAGCCACACGAACATGCAAATATGCATCTCTCCTCTGAAAATTACTAATGTTCTGCAAAACTCCTTCCCCCGGGCCAAAATTTGCATCGCGTGACACTTAGCCGCCTAATCGCCACCGGTGTTTGAATTCAGGAATTTATTAATTGGGAGGGGTGGCTGCTGCCTGTATATATAGGTAAAGCATGATGCCAATGCACATGGGTTCGGATGATTTTGTGGACTAGTGCATCAGGGTCGGCCATTCTGTGTGTGTGTTTCGACCCTAGGGTGACCTGCGCATGTCTCCTTTTGGCTCTTCAGGGAGGCAGAGAGAGGCAGGCTATATTGATATAATCGGCCCCATGCTGCTGCCGCTGCGCACTCATCCTCCTCCAGACCAGCGCAACTCCCTGGAAACCCACCAGCACAACCACTAGCACAAAGAGGGGGAGTGATTTCAAATCGCGTAATAAGTCCAGATATTGCAGCACTTTGGATCTGACAACACTGCTTGTGCCGCCCGCGCACGCCAGCCCAAAAACTGGTCCTGACAGCACCTGGCAACATTTTTTTTTTTCTCTCCAACCGTATATTTTTCCACGACTCCCACACCCCAATTTTTTCCTTCTTCTTCTTCATAGGACTTCTGGCCACTAGTCTTTTGGCCGGTGGTGTCCGGCCAGCTGCGTCACTCGCAATGGGCAGCACCTGTGTATGTGTGCGTATAGTAGAAGGAAACAGGTTCAGCCCAATTAGCCTTCCCATTTGGCTCATTAGCCTTGGTCTTATCACATTGCCTCCCGAAGCAGCAGCATGCAGCCACCAAAAACCGTCCTGTGGACCCGGGTTGACACTGGCTCCGCCCTTGTCAACGCGATAACGACCCTTTAGCCCGTCTTCACACCCACTTCCGTCCACAATCATTTCTTTTGTCCTTTCCGGATAAACACCCTGCGTGACGGAACACATTTAACACTCCTCTCGCTTTGCTTTTTTTTCTCTCCTCTTTCTTCCCTTTTTTCTCTAGCTGCTGGTCGGGGGGACGCGTCATTGTGTCTGCCGAGATGCGTGATGCTAAGAATTATACTGGGTGCGTGGGAGTGTGTGGACTGCCAGGTATTGCAGGTGACAAAAATGCGCTGCAGTAAATGTAGAAGCTCAAACGTATCCTGGGCGGTAGACAACCCAGCAGGATGTCCACCAACATTGTCCGCTGGTGAATTTCGCGGACCAAAAATGCGATAATTCCGAATTTAAAGCCACCGATTGTTTTGTCGACAATATTTCGCAACGCATCTGTTTCATAAAGACTCGCTGGCCTTGTAAATAGCCAACTGGACTTATGCGGGTTATGACTTTCCGGTCTCGTGACTCTGGCTGAGTGGCAGACTTTCACCCACTACTGCTGGGAGGCTAATGGTGATTAACTTGCCCCGCCTGGAACTTGGGCGGTTCTAATTATCCACGACTGCTGGAGTTTATCCGACGAATAGTGTGTTAAGCGGTCAAGGTTCTCGTGCATGTTAATTAATCACCTGGCTGCTGCCTGCACACAGCAAGTTATGTCACGTGTTGACAGCTCTCGCGAGTGTATGACCCGCTGTAATTGACGCGTCATTGCGTCAGGTCACTGTCCTCGCATCACTCGCCCGATGACCTCCGAAGCATCATTACATAACTCTCGATTGGATGCGCGTCACGGCCAGAGGAAAACATGGCTGGACTTTCGCATGCCACGACACGTACATGTCACAACAGACGCCGGAAGTGACCTTAGAGTGCCCGGGTTATCCTGGAGGTGCAGTTTGCAGGCCGCCTTTCCAGAAGATAAGAGGCGCGTCTATCGGCCGTTGTCAGTCGCGGCTAACGATGCGACGGCACCCGGTATAACCCAGTTTATCTTCCCAACCCTCCAAAGGCCATCATGCTAATGCGACGTGACAAATTGGTGGCCAAACTCTGGGGGACAACTCCTGGGAATTGGGTTTCAAGTGTCGGGTGACCCCCACTCTGCTGTTGACACCGAGCTGCCACAAGTCCTTTTGTACACGTCAACCGAAAGAAAACCAGCGACATACACTCGACCTTGTTTATTTTACTGAGACAAGCAGATTGGAAACAAATAGTACGTGTGGTGGTTGTACCGTCCAAGCCTTGGTCGAATTCTGGTTGGCCACAAGTTACCACCACATAATACCGAGGCGATAAAAGCGAGTTGATTATTAGCACCCAAGCAGCACGTGTGCTCCCCTCTTTCCCCCCTTTTCCCCCTCCCTCTAAAAGCGTCCCTAGTCCTATCGATCCGGACTGCAACGGCTTCAATTTTCTTGCCAATGAAAATGAAGGAACCAAGAGGTGTGTTTGGGAGGGCTTCTCTCTCCCAGGTCCCTTCTATACATCCAAGAAGGGGGGGAACTAGCTTTCTTTTTCTGCTGCCTAACCCTCCCGATACCCTCGCTTCTCCTGACAATCAAACATAGGACCGGTGTCAAAATTATTTTCTAATTAATCTCCCTGGAAGCCTCATTATCTGGGTTCCTGTTGTGTTCACCATCACACCATCCATGCAAAGGGAGAGGGGCTGGATGGCAGGCAAAAAAAAAGAGGCCTATTACTCCATAGCATATACATCACTTTTGGTGGTGCGTGATTTTTCATACCTGCTTCTGCTGAACGAAGTTGTAGGGGAATATTTGAGTCGATTAAGCTTCATATCTGCTAATCAATTAGTTATTTTTGAAGTACTGGACAGAGGAAGAATGTGGCTGGTTCATAACCGAAATGAGAAGCAATGTCCACGTGAATCTTGCGTAATCCAAACGGAGGGGATAGAACTGCTTAAACGCATGCATGCTGAGGAGGGGGCCAGGATTCACCGAAATCGTCCCCCCCTCCGAATAAGTGGTGGGCATTTGCGTGCTGGGAGCCCATCACCCCCTCCCCCTCCCCCCCATCCCCCAAATCCCCCAGTCCTGTACATTACATGCTGCCAGGGGAGGTGAGTCCCCGAACATGCATCCAGCCCAGCCAAGCTATATAGGCGATTACCAGCTGCCGGAGGATGATTTATCGCCAAAGTTGGTTGGAGGGGGGCTTCTTCTGATCCGGGCAGGGGGACCCGGATTCCACGCTGATTTATACCTATGGCTGGAGGGGCGGGGCCTCCATTCAAACCCTACGTACAGGGTGCTTCAAAAAAATGCTCGAAGCCCTCTGTAACGCATAGCATCCGAGAGCAAATCATCTGGTGATGAGGAATCGGCTGTTTTTGCTTGAATGATGAGGAGACACCCTGTAGACATATAGGGGCAGTCAGCAGGAATGAATTTCCCTGCTATCCTTGGGTCCGACTGTCTCTTGGCGACTGGTTGCACCTCTGCACGACACGCATCTAACAAGTCGAGAGAGAATAAGAGAAGGGAGCTGGAAGGGAGAGGGGTGCACTTTGTCAATATGAAGCCGGTGGCCATGCAAAGGGGAGGAGCCAGGACAGGTAACGCTCTGCACACACGCCAATGGCGGACTCCAGCATTATATTAGTCTAAGCCCGCCACCGCCGCGATGATGGGGATGTTTTAGCTGGGCCTGAGAGGAGGAGGGGGGGGGAGGGGATGCTGCAGCTGCTGCGACTGGTGACGACCAATCCCAGTTATTCCTCGACACGTCGAGAGAGGAGATGATGAGGAAGGGGGCGCCAAACTAATGGGTTGCTTGGCGCAATGCTCCTTCTCCTGGCTGTCAACCTGTCTGTCCCACGATGGAAAGGCTCCTCTTCCTCCGCCCATTCCCCAACCTCTCTCCGCCTCGGGACATCACCTGGTTTACCACGGTCACGTCAAAGAAAACACTCTGGGGACCTCTGATCAGAAGCTTAATGTCATTGCTGATTATCAACATCCTCCACAAGGTATTTGCAGAGGGAAGTTGTCCAATCCCGAACTCTTATTGATCACATGGGCGCGTCTACGTATAATCGACGCAACCCGATAATTGTCTCTGAATGAGCAATGCAATTAAGCCATTGATACTACTTATCCAATCGAATTAAACCTTACCTATCCTTGCACTACAAGGTGTTTATAAAATGTGGTATCGCGCATCTTACAAATAACCTGCTCCAACTGAAGCGTGCGAATTTGTAGAAAATATTACGTAGCTAGCTCATTTAAATCACTGCTGGGAGCCTAAAACTCGGTCGACTTGTAACACACAATATGACAATTTGTGTGTAATTGCAGTCTCTCGACGTACCTCACGATTTTTCCCGTGTACCAGCGAGCAATTTTGTTGCAACAATGCTGATGGTTGGGTGCATCGTCCTATGTGGTTTTGCGCGAAGGCCAGCGAATGACAGCCGTTGAGCAGCATGTCAGCTGCCAAGGGAAAAGTGGCGTCAAACCACTGGGTAAACAGTAGTTTGCCTGTGCTGCAGTGACATCAAAGTGTGCGAGGGTCTTGTGCACAGGGACAGACCAAGCAGGGGAAAGTGAATTCAGAGAGAGAGAGAGAATAATAATACCAGTGGGGGAGGTATATAGGATGGCCTGCGTATACAATAATTCATGTTATTTTTGGCGGTGTGCCTGCACCAAACTGCCGGCCAGGCCATTAGCGGAGATAAGGCTGGTTGTGTGTGTCACTAGTTGGGTGACGAGCATGAAGTATGTGCGTCCGCCCCCCCGAAAAGGCTCGACGTTATGAGCTGCTGCACCAGGCCACATATACATCACATCGCCCCATCATGCTGGACACGCGCGGGACACAATGGGACACTTGCCTCTCCAGACCAAATTGCTGTCATTCCCTATATTATACACCCGCAGATTATTATTGCAAACTTAGTGAATCAAAAAGGGGGCTTGTTACGAGGCGAATCAATTGTGACAAATTCTTTGAAACTATTCGTTCAACTTGCGAGTGACCGAAACCCTTTTCAGTCCCAATATTGAAAATGAATTTTGTTGGTAGCCGAAACCGCGTTACATTTACGCACACAATTTATTCAAGCGCGGATATGGATTGCGATAATAATAATATGCCGGGTTGCGTGATGCGAAATATCTGGCANTTTTGGGGGGGGGGGGGGGCTTTTTCCTTCCTCCGCAGCTGCCGTTGTACGTATACACCATGGCTATACATATGATGGGGTCATGCAGGATTTAAAGTGTAGCCAACGCTGATTTTCCAGCCCTGAAGATTCCTCAGTGATCGCTGACAGTTTGTTTAATGGCCCGCTGCCCCTTATCTCACACTCATACATTTATTACGGGCCTAACTGTGAAATTGCTTCTCTGAATAAGAGATAAATATACCTCTCTTTAAATGTATAAAAACAGTAAGGCTCGCCGCCGTCATACCTGCCATATTTCTTGTCTAAAAAATTGCATAGTTTTCGCTCAGTTATTCCATCACGGACCTCGGGTTGTGAATATTTCTCTGGACTGCTGCTGACATATCGTGCGGCGTATTTTTTTTTTTCGCCAATTTCTGATGGGCGATTGGATTTCGAATCCTTGCGATCAGGCCCATCTTTTGGATAGCCCTGTATAATTTGAGAATAAAGGCGTGACGTGTTGCGTTAGGCGAGCCTTGTATAGTTTGATCCACGTCAGGTTGTTGGGCTCGTGTGCAGCAGGTGCTGGGGCTATCTTTCGTGTCCGAAGAAGGGCTTTTTTATGGTGGGGCTCTTGCACAGCCCTTTTATCAGGCTCGAATCATGATTGAGGAGGCGGGAAAGTGTGTGTGTGTATGCTATATATTCCTTCCTTCCTTCTCTCTTTCTCTCTGTAGAACCGGGCCTAGGCTAACTACAAACCCTCGCAGGCGTCGTTCCAATATTTGGCCAGGGCATGATAGATGGGCCAATTCCGGCCACCATTCTTCTGCGCTGTCAGGCCTTCTAAAATGGCCAGTGCTGGTCAAGGGTGTTTGCCGAGTCCATCCCCAAGCAGCCTGGCCAGACACTTACAACTTACACTTTTTTTCTCTCGAATTTCCATACGTGACGTGGCCTCCGTTGGTTATTCCAACAACCTGTGATAAAGCGGCCCCCGCCATGAATAATGCCAAACGCGGGATCTGCGTAGTATTAACTCTGTTGAAAATTTATAAAGTGGGCGATGGCTCCTTTTGCGGCAGCAATAATGGTCACGGAAACAAGAAGGAGGAATAGGAAGGAAGTGCCGTGGGGGTCCGATCCACGCCCCACCAACAATGATGTGCAATCAGGATCGCAATTGAAAATAGTTGCTGGAGTGGGAGGGAGGACATAAAAAGTCAGAGGTCGTACCCCCTTCTTCTGCTGCTCTGCCTTTCGTCTGATTGCATATTATCCCAAATAAGTGGAGGCAGCCATGAATTATTTGGGCAGCCTTATTTTTCGGTGCACCTGCTGTGCTTTTGGGTTTGATGTCACCGTGGCGCCGATGCTCGGGGCAGTCGAGTCAGACGTCGCGATTTCGAGGTGCAAACATGCTGGCATTGGATTGTTGTTATCTTGTTTGTTTTGTTGCGATATATTGCTTTTCTAATGGGATGATGAATTTTGTTTTGCAGCCCGGATATCTGGCAGCCAAGTGTGCCGGCCGCACTTCCCGGCGCCCCTCCACCCCCACCCGTGGATCCCGGACACGAAGCCGGTGGTCCCCCACCCGGCCCACGGCGCGAGCTGGTGCGGTCCTTTCGGGGCAGGGAAGCCCCCGGGCCACCCCGGCCACCCGTCCCCTCCCGGCCCCTTGGCGGTGCACCCGCCCACCTCCCTGGCCACGGGCCTGGCCCACTCTAGTCCCCACCTGTTCAGCTTCCCACCCACGCCGCCCAAGGACACCACCCCGGACTCCGTCTCCGCCGCCACCTCCTCCTCGGGACCCGGGTCGTCCGCGGCGGCTGCGGCTGCCGCTGCCGCTGCCGCCGCCGCCGCCGCTGCTGCTGTAGTCTCACAACATCAGCAACAGCAACAGCAGCAGCAGCAGGACTACTCCGGAGCCTCCGCCGGAGACGTCTCCTCCCCAGGAGGATCCCTCGTCGGAGGTAAGCGCCGCACCACTTATGCCTCTTCTGCTCGTCACTGATGAAATCCGGTCATTGTCGCAATGTGTGCTGCTGGGCTTTGCATTTTAACAGACGTCGACGTCACCATAACAAAATAAGCTACGCGATTCAATACCAAACACTCATCCAAACACCTCGAAATTATAGACTCATACACGTCGAGCAATGGTCTTTATACTCCGTCCCCCAAACAGGAGCATTCAGTAAGCAGTATCTGATATCAGAAATTGAAGCGGAAGTGTGGGCGGAAGTTATTGATGTAATGACTCCCCAAAATGAGTTGCAAGTTATGAATATAAAATATAGGTAGCTATAAGAATTTGTATATCATCCGGAAATTGCGATATGTCTTTATAGGCGGCACCAGGTGTCAGCTGCAATAATGCCGTGCTGTGGACGTCCTGTTATTATTTCTTCATATTGTGTACTATTTTGGTGGTTCGCTAGCAAATATTTCACTATAGAATATTGATGCTAGCTGCGTAATAATTTCAAATTATTATGAAAACCAAAATCAATAGTAACATTGAATAATAAGCCAGCTATATCGTTTTACTATCGGTATATTGGCAATACGAATTGACTCCGTGATAACTGACGGCTTTGATATGAACCCTGTCATATTATATAACATAACACAAACCTGATATTATAGTGGAAAAATAATCAATAATGAAAAGTCTGAGCGGTTATATTTAAGTCGCAAAATTTTTATTCCTCGTTTGGTTGCGAGCATTGGTTTCAGAAATTGATAGGATAAATTGAGTCGCATACCAGGGTCGTCTCTGTTGGGGACATATAAGGTATATGATTCAAGAGAGTCTAATTAATTTTCTTGTGTAAGTGGAGAGGTTTAAAAAGATACCAAATCAGGCTATGGTAGCCTAATAATAACTGCTAACACAAAATAGGCATTTTCATAATTTTGAATACATCACCAAACAATAATATGCCCAGTATCTCTCAAGTTTTCCCATAATATTTGCGGTCAAGAAGGAAGTTGCCCGAAAATTGCAGAGTGAAACACGACATCATTTGCAAAATAAAATTTCGCTTTAATAACACCGGACAAGGGCAGATAAAATCCGAGTCAATTTTGGGAGCCCATCGGCGGATAAGTAATACTATACACGATGTATGGTATAATCCCTTGGGGCTCCAATCCCGAGCTAACCCGATCCAATTATCCAATTTGTAGCCAACAAAGACGTTATACGTAGCACACGTATTAAATACAAGGCTGCGGGAATAATTGCCGCCATAAAATGCTGGCAGTAAATTTCCCCCCGGCATATTTTTACTTTGGGCTCACATTGTGCACAATAATCGTGGTTGGATGGGAATATAAGAAGCAGAATAAGTACAGTAGTAGAAGGGGAGGTGAAGGGGGGGGGGGGCTCCTGCCTACCAGTCGATTGGATGTTATGCAGCAGCGGTTGTCATTAGTTTGGTAGTAAAAGCAGTCAACGAGGTGTGCCCTGCCAGACACGCCTTACACCCAACCCCCCCACAACTATTATTCGATGGGAACGTACCCACTCGCATCATTACTTGCCGTACAGCGTATGCAGGGAAAAAAAGTATAGCTGGCAGTTATACACAGCACCGTCCCTTTCCTGATGCATATCCTTTTTTCCCCCTTCTTGTTATCGGTGGGCATGCTTTTATTTTTAAAACTTGCTGAATTATATAGGCCTAAAGGTGGTGCACAGTCCAACAAATGGAGATGCGGCGGAGTTGTGTTGTTTTGCTGCAATTTTTGATGTGCTTTGTATATACACCAGAAAACAGGGCAACAGAAAAGGCTCTTACATTGCACATTGTAGGAGCCAGTCATATAAAGGCTCGATAATAAAAAAATCGTCGACACAAATATTATTGTTATGGTGGCGTTACGGTATACTCTTGTCTAATATGCACATGCTATATATTCACACCAATAAGTTGCTGCGTTGGTCGATACTGGTCGCACATGATGTACAGTATCAGGACTTGTTCTTGAAATTGTGTAGGATGTCAGGCACAATGATATACCAACCTAAAATTGCAGTCCAATTGACTTCTTTATAGTGGCACTCCATGAGTACCTTCATGTTGTCAATATGTGATAATTATGTAGCTGGTAATGTTATGCAAGCAGCTTGTCTCCTGGTCGTTGCCAAACTTATTGTGGCAAAGCCTCGTAGCACACGTGGATTGAACGGAGACAAAAATTTGGGGGCTCGATAGGTGGAGGTCCAGGGAGCAGCAGTAGCAGCAACGGAGGAGGCAGCAGCGGCAACCACGGGGGCGTCGGCGGCCACGGGGAGTCGACGTCGCCTCCTGACCTGAAGCCAAGCCCTGCGATGCTGTCGTCGCTGGGAGCGTCGCTGAGCGCCTGCAGCGGCAGCAAGCAGCGGGAAGGTAGTAGCGCCGCCGCTTACAACGGCGCCGTGTCTCCGCCGACATCGGCCACCAACACCAACACCCAGGGGGGCCACCAACACCCACCCCCCGCACACCCAAACAACTCGCACCACCCTTCTTCCTCCTCATCCGCATCCTCCGCATCCCCCGCGTCCATGGCCGGATACCCTTACCACCACCCGCATCACCCGGCGCATCACCACCCGCATCACCACCCGGCCCACCACCATCCGCATCACCACCACCACCACCAGGCCTCGCCCGGTGACCTATCCTCAGGGTACGGATTCCACCCAGCCGCGAGCGTCTTTAGCGCCAAGCCCTTCCAGGCGCCCAAGCCCAGGGCCAAGTCCAGGTCGAGTGCCGGTAAGAGCAGGTTTGATCACACGATCATCATGGCAGGGTGGGTTGGTTGGGTCTCCTCACCCACCCCCACCAAACCACTAATAGCTGCAGACCGACCCCCCCTTCTATAGTATATACTAATATAGGGACACTACTAATAGAATTAACCATTTTCTTTCACTCTTGGTCTCACCGCTCACTCCGCTATTATTGTTATACTAACACCGCCACTCACATTGTTTGTCTCACTGCTCCAACTGCACCGGTGCTCTCCCTTCAGCTGCCACCTAATCTGCTGCCGTACCACGCAAAAAGAATTGACGGAAATGCAATGGGTCCTCATTGCACTTTCGGATTCTTTTGCGTAGTACTGCCACTCCTGTACACACTGTATATGCCACCGGACAGGTTCCGGGACACACACACGCTGTCCCGGACATCATGCCTCTGTTCTCTCTCTCTCTATCTCTTTTTCTCTATATGATTGGCTTGCACAGCAGTGCCGTGTTATGTAATGTAAGAGCCTGTACATCTGCTGCCCTTGTCTCTTTCAACTCCTGCTGCACACGTCGTTTCATTTTATGTTGGTTTAGAAAAAGCCTTTTTTTTTGTTTTACACCCTGTGCCTCTTTGACAGGCAGTGCTGCATACACGCTGTACTTATATGTATAGGAGGGCTGATTAGAAGAGAGCACGGTGTTGTTGGGGACGAGAGTCATGTCCGAACTAATTATTGCAGCTGCACATTTCGGCCAAATAATGTTTCGGACAAGCTTCCCAGTGTTGAGATTTTCAATGTGATAAAGAGGAAGATGTCCGCAGCATTATTAGACTGATAGCACCAACCCTTGTTAATAATTCAAAGCGCGTATTGTTGTCGCATTGTCGCGACGATTAGCTCGAGGAGAAGGGTTGTATAAGTGGCCGTGTTGATTCGCATTGTTGCCGTGGAGCAATGGCATGGAAAGCGGATGAAAAGAAGGCCCGTTGACAGAAGAGATTACTTCGGCGGGGGGTCCTTGCTTCGATGCCCAAGCCAGCGACGTCCGCAAGTGTCGTGTTTACCTCTCTCATTCTGTCTCTCTCTCTCTCTTCTCTTTTGTTGTCACCCCGGGGGTGAAGACGTCGCCTCAACAATCGCACCGAAAACAGATTACCCTGTATGGGACGACAAAATTGAAAGGCAAAAGAAGGGCAGGCAGCAAGTACAGTGTCGTTTGGAGTATATAATCCCATCTCTCTCATTGGTTTGGTCTCTGGGCGTTTCTCTTGTTGGGAGGTTTCCTCGTACCTTCAACGCACTTGAGCTCCTTCATAAAACCACTCCTCTCATATCTGCTCCTTTCTCTCAAAAACACACTAAAATTTTTAACTCACTTTCCTTGCGCATGTTTAAACCTTGTCACGTATATTGTGTTAGTGCTAGCTGCACGTGTACTGTATGCTATATACCCCTAGTCGTTCCAACACCTGGCCGTAATTAGGTCTTCAATGCCACTGAGAAACTGCTGCAATTCGCATAATTAATTTACCAGCTGCCGCCATATACTTAACGCAATTGATGTGCAAACCGATTTTTTTTTCCGAATGTAATTATTATACACGAGCAGGTCCGTTGCAATTTCCACAGTGTCAATGGCACCCAGTATGTTTCCGAGGCGTGCGGCGGGCCTTCCTTAAATCGAACCCCATTGTCTTTCTTGATTCAATTAAAAAACAAACGGTACGCAATCTGTGGGTGGCATCACCCGATGGGTTGTTTTTTTTTTTTTCTTTCCGCCAGTGGTATTCGAGCCCCCATTGAAATCGCTGCCGGAGCGATATGATCGGATCAGCTCGGAAAAAGACGAGCCCCCATGTTCTTCCAGCTCTGTAACCTCACCCTGATAAGATTACGCCTAATTGTTTGCCCCGCCGCCTAATCGCATGGACTCGTCTCATTAATTAGCGGCCACGTAATTGTGTATCGGCCGTGGTTGACATGCACCTGGTGCGAGTGTCGCGCCGGTAGATGTCAGCCCTCTCGTTTGGCCATCTAGCGGCCTTTTTTATTATTTAAAGGCGCACTTCATATACAGTACACTGCCTTTTGGTTATGACTTTTGCTTGGTGTTGGGTAGCTTTCGCCTTGCCTTTTTTCACCCTTGAGCAGCCAGTTGGGACCTTTTCGTGGGCTTAATTGGCGATATAGTTTTCGCCCTGCCGTAACCTTCTGCCTTACAGGAAGCGCGCCTCCTTTATTTATGTGTGTGTGTGTGTGTCTTGGTGTATATATGTGCGCTCTCTCATATGCATGGCAAGCAGCAAGCTGAGCGAGTCTTACCATTCCTCCTGCAGCGCTGTTCTCTTTGTTTTACGTTTTGCTTTTTTGTGTGTGTGTGTCTGTACTACGTATGACCATTTTTCTAACAATCGAGATCCGATATTGCAAGCTGCACTTGAAAGGCCTGACCTTCAAGGCGAGTCGATTCTATTGGATTCTGAGAAACTCTCTTTTTTTATTTAAGGAGACCCAAGTTTATTGCTTTAAATCCGTGACTGTTGGAAAAAAAAGGCTGGATTATAGTAGTTGGTTCCATTTGCAGAAAACGAAACTGGGTCTGACGCGCAGCCTTGTTAATTGCTCCATAACTGTAGTCGTACATAAGAGGAGCAGATTTTCCCTCTCTTGCTGCAAACTTTACACCCACGGCCGCGCTAAAAAAAAGCACGAGCATTGCGCCATATTCTCTTCTAATACCATCTAACTTTTCCTTAATCAACTGGTTGTAATTGCATGTTTATTGGCGCCTAGTTTTGCCATAATAATATTAGCCACTCCATTAATATTCATGATTCATCCCGCGTTGAAGTCACCAACTTTGCAGCTCCATTTTTCCAACTAATAGTATTAATTTTCAAAGAAAGCATCTTTGTGTCGCATCTATTGTTGTTTAATTATTGTGAAGCGAAAGTGTGTCGTCGTAGCTGGTTGTACATTGTTTGTGGCGTATTTTGGGCCGGAATTCAGAGACGCTGTGTCACTTTGCGATTGTCCAACGTGCGAGGTCAAATAAACACCTTAACTATAATTATCCTTTAATGGGTATTCGATGATGGTTACAGTTGTGTTTCGTGACGTCACGGCGTCTCTGAATTCCTTTCGTTGTTTGTTGCCTTTTAAAAATCACTTTTGTGGAAAGCGAGAGTCGCGGCAGATAAGTGACGGCGTCCCTGTCCGCCTTCCAGAAGGTCGGGAATGTGTCAACTGCGGCGCGACGTCGACGCCTCTCTGGCGCCGCGACGGAACAGGCCACTACCTCTGCAACGCCTGCGGTCTCTACTACAAAATGAACGGCCAGAACCGACCGCTCATCAAGCCAAAGAGAAGACTGGTGAGTACTAACCCAAGCACACGTGTAAATTATACAACATACGCACCTTTTACCGGGCGGCCATCTGGCTTTATATATGTCTAGTTCTTCCTGAGCAGGTGAATTCTATCCGGCGTTGCCACATTTGTTATTGCCCTCCGAGTCGAATCCTCCTTTTTGTGGGTGGTGCACGTCAATTTTTCGGGGAATCTTTTGGAGGCCGTGAAATTTTTGAGACCCAATTCCTATTGACTGTCATGTCAACAAGGGCCTGCCGCCGTTTGCTTCGGGGGGAGAAAGTTTTTCCCCGTGACATCAGTTGACTTGGCCCGATTCTTTTTATGCCCCGAATAGGCCTCCGTGCAATAGTAATGAGGAGTAAGTGCGGGTCAGGGCTTTACCATCAAGAGTCCTTGCGCTGGGTAGAGGCAGCAGCAGAAGCCGGAGATGTGGAAATACGGCCAAAGTGGTCTTTCCGATTCGTCTGCGGACTGTTTTGTCCGGGGCCCTATGTTTAGGAGGCCCAGATAAGGCCGATTGGGGGTAGAGGCTCCCGCGAGGGAAATGCCATCGGGAACCGTTGGAAGAACCATTGGAGTTTAGTGGGTTGGGG